>CM049855.1:32206070-32211070 GCA_027422415.1 Schizothorax lantsangensis
GAATATATTTGAGCTCTACTTGTGCTCCGTGTTGTCATTGTTATACAGTAGGGGGCGCTAGAACACATCTACTGTACAGAATTACCACAAAACACAAGTGAAGAAGAAACCGAAACAACAGATGCTTCACATGTAATCAAACACATCATCAGACATAAAACAGCATCATAACTGTGTAACGTTATGAATAAAATATCACCAATGAAGAGGTAATAATGCTGTCAAGCTTTGAGGTGTTGATCGACTCCATCTACGTTTTGATTATCATTCTGAATCATATTCATATCAGCTTTTTGTTGAAAATGTTTATTTGTTTATTTTTTATTTATGAAACTTACCCACATTCAAGTGTTATGTTTCTGTTTACAAGCAGATACTCATATAACACTCATATAGCATATAAGCAGATATTCATATAACAAAATATATACGAATTAATACCTAATAGGGACATAGTAGTATACTTAAAGTATGATGTAAAGTTCACTTAAAAAAAATTACAAGTATACTTGCGGTATAAAGCTACTAAACTAGTAGACTATACTTCAAAGTGTACTAAAAATGCTATACGAGTATTTAATTAGTAAACTATCAGTATATCTATAAGTTCACTTTTAGTATAGTTGCAGTACAAGCTAAAAACATTGATGTAAACTTGTTGTGTACTCAAAGTTTACTACTGTTATACTTAAGTATACTTTTATATACTAGAAAGTGGGCCAATTTAGTCCCGAGGAGTATTGAAATAGTACACTTACAAGTATACTACTAGTACACTGATATTTGTATACTTACTACATAAAGTTACTTAAAATATATTTTAACTTTAATTAAGTATACTTAATAAAAAAACTTGGTAAGGGGAAACAGATGATATATTTGAGCATTTAGAATGAATGAGAGTAACATGTTAGTGTGTTGAGAGGACTGCATTCACAGCACTGAGTTAACACAAAACATTAGTTACAGCTCTAGTCACAAAAGTCAACTAGTTGGTTAGTGGAGTTTGGAGATTCCAGCGTGACTCATGCTGCTCATTATTCAGAAGCAGTCTGATTATTCGGGGTGTTTTAAGTGGACTGGAGGTTCAGGCAGACCGCTGACGGTTTTGAAAGTGTCTAGCTGTGCACATCTCCAGTTCAGAGCTGCTTTTGTCCGGGGCTGATGGGATAATTGCTGGGGTGCGGGATGTCACGCCAGGCCCAGAATATCTCCCGCTGTCTCTTCCTCTTTTTTCTCACCTCATTTTTTCATCCTATGTTCTTTTCTCTTCTTCTCATTTCAGCAATTTTCACTCTTGCCAAAGCTGCTTCCTCAGCTCAGAGTCGTCTTCTGTGATAGCCGCTCCAAAACACACACACACACACACACACTCATGATCACACACACACACACACACACTCATGATCACACACACACACACACACTCACTCATGATCACACACACACACACACACACTCATGATCACACACACACACACACACACACACACACACACACACACACACACACACACTCATGATCACACACACGCACACACACACACACACACACAAACTCACACACACACACACACACACACACTCATGATCACACACACGCACACACACACACACACTCATGATCACACACACGCACACACACACACACACACACACACTCATGATCACACACACACACACACACACACACACTCATGATCACACACACACACACACACACACTCATGATCACACACACGCACACACACACACACTCAAGATCACACACACTCACACACACACACACACACACTCATGATCACACACACACACACACACACACACACACACACTCATGATCACACACACACACACACACACACACACACACACACACACATGATCACACACACACACACACACACACGCACGCATGATCACACTCACACACATACACTCATGATCACACACACGCACACACACACTCATGATCACACACATGCACACACACACACACACACACTCATGATCACACACACACGCACACACACACACACACACACACACACACATGATCACACACACACACACACACACAAGATCACACACACACACACACACACACGCACGCATGATCACACACACACACACACACACACACACACACACACTCATGATCACACACACACATACACTCATGATCACACACACGCACACACACACTCATGATCACACACACACACACACACACACACACACACACCACACACACACACACACACTCATGATCACACACACACACACTCATGATCACACTCACACTCACACACACACACACACACACACACTCATGATCACACTCACACACACACACACACACACACACACACACACACACACAGACACTCATGATCACACCCACACACACACTCACACACACTCATGATCACACACACACACACACACACACACACCACAGGGTCCCACGGCAGGGGAAAACATGGACATGTCAGGGAATGGGGAATAAAACATGGATTTTTCAAGCCTGGAAAATTAGTAAAATATTAAAATATTATTGAAATGTATATAATATACTGCCGTTCAGAAGATTGGGATCAGTGAGATTTTTTTAGGTTTTTAAAGAAGTCTCTTCTGTTCATCAAGGCTGCATTAATTTGATAAAAAATATAGAAAAACAAAAAAAAGCAGTAAAACTGAAATATTATTACCATGTTAAACAGCTGTTTTCACACGTGTAACCTGACTCTGATATTAAAGCAGTCATCTGTTACCTGCTCCTGGGCTGTTACACTGCTATTAAACTACACTGTATCCCACACTAACAGGAGATTTGATCACGTTCAGACGAGTCTTTGTGTCATTACAGCGTCACAGATCCTCTCTGTTTATATACAGCTGAGAGCCAAATCTCATTCTGTTCATCTCGAAAGACAAAACAGATTTTCACAAGCAGTTGCTCATTTCTGGGAGAAAAATCTTTTGAAGCAAACACCCACGCGAGGACAGAAAAGGCGTAATTGAAAATCCTGACTGGCGAGGTCAGTCTCAGGTTTCTATTATTGAATGAATAGAGTTGAATTCGCTCCGTGTTCTGCCTCGACGTCAAGGTCTGGCTTTTGTGCGGCGCTTTCCTTTAATCTCGTGCCCTGGCATCAAGATGGCAGCGATCAAGCCCCGCGAGCGCTAAGCCTGCAATCTGAAAGTGACCCAGTCGTATCAGGCCAGGACGGAGGAGAAGCCATTTCAATTAGAGCCGCGGCCATCTGCAGCCCGTGTGAGGGAATATTGATAGCGCTTTTCTTTTAGTGGCCCTTTAAACTGATCTCTCTTAAAACGCCTCTGACATTTCCAAAGCAAATCTCAGGCCTGCTCTTGGTCAGTAATGCTTATGAGCCGATTATGATGTAAATCTTCAGAAGTGTTCTGGCTGAATGCCGTTGTGCATCTCTCTCTCTCTCTCTCCTGCTGCAGTAATTCTGCTGATCAGGCATCAGTTCTGTAGGAGTCTTGTTACTGTGTTACACTAGTGAACTGAGCTCATCTGTGCTTCACCACTAAAGCTTAGAGAGATTCAAGCCCTTCGATCTGTGTTGCTTTGTCATTTTTAACCTTAAAGGGACAGTTCACCCAAAAATGAAAATTCTGTCATCATTTACTCATCCTCAAGTAGATCCAAACCTGTATGAATGTGTTTGTTCTGAACACAAAGGAAGATATTCTGAAGAATGAGGGAAACAGAGCAGTATTTTTCTCCTACTATTGAAGTCAATGGTGTCCCAAAACAGCCTGATTATAAACTTTCTTCACAATATCTTCCTTTGTGTTCAGAACAAACACATTCATACAGGTTTGGATCTACTTGAGGATGAGTAAATGATGACAGAATTTTCATTTTTGGGTGTACTGTCCCTTTAAACCTTTGCTTTTCATACTTATGTATTGCATATATATATATATTCATATGAAGAGTTCATTTGCAAAAACAGATTAACTATAATCTATTTTTTTCATTGTGCAATCCAATTAATCTCATCTCAATCAAACTGCAGTTGGGTTATTTTGATTAGGGACAAAGTTACTAAAAAATACTAACACAATAAAAACATGATAGCATAATAAAAAACATGATTTTTGAAAATTAGAAAAAAAACGGAGTTATCAGTTTTTGCAAATAAACTCTTCATATAGCCTATATATATATATAATAACTGGTGCAACGTCAATTTTTTATGTCAGGTTTTATTTGGATTTGAATTAATAGCTTTAATAATTAATAGAGTAATGTAATTATCATGCCTGTTTACTCTACATCAGCAATATCTGGCTAATGCAATATTTTGGGTCATATTGTTATTGCAGTAACAATATACAATACTGTTCGAACGTTTGGAGTCAGTATATATATATTTTTCATCTTGAAATTACTAAAAAAAAAAAATTTTTTTTTTTTCAGCAATTATGTGTTAATTTGATAAAGAAGTGAAAGTAAAGACTTGTTGAAGTCTCTATGTTGAATAAATGCTATTCTTTTAAACTTTTTAGTCATTAAATAATCGTGAAAAAATGATCAGAGGGCCTAAAGAAAGCACTGCACGACTTTTTCCAACGTTGATAATAAATCAGCATATTATTATGATTTCTGGAGATCATGTGACTCTGAAGACTGGAGTAATGATGCTGAAAATACAGCTGCGCATCACAGAAATACATTACAGTTTACAGTATATTCACATAGAAAATGAACTTATTATGGAAATAATATACTTAAAAAATACTTCCGTTTTCCGATGCTTCATTGCATGTTATTTGTAATTAAATTTTTTATTACAAATTATATTTATTAAATATATCGAATTCAATTAGTAGAGTGAAGTAGGACTTTAGTGCATCTTTATATGTACTTTCATAATTCTGTTGTCTTTGAAATATGGATAAAGTGTCATGTAAAAAGTCATTTGTATTTTGTATCAAATAACACTACAGTTAAAATGATAACA
>CM049855.1:32216070-32233570 GCA_027422415.1 Schizothorax lantsangensis
AGTGTGCAGAGACCTTAACACTTTATTTTGATAGTCCACTTTAGACATTCAACTAACTATAAGTAACTTTGTAACTACATGTCTACTAACTCTCAGTAGGGTAGGTTTAGGGTTAGTAGAATAAGTTGACATATACTTGTAAAGTTTCTCATAGTCAGCAGGCACGTGCAGAGGGGGGGGCTGTGGGTGCTTGAGCACCTGCCCATTTTCCCCTTGATGCCCAAAGTGCCCTTTTGGCAAGGCAATATTATTTTTATTTTTTTTTGTGATTAAATGCCCTTTTGTGAAGGCCTGCCCAGTCTAACTATTAGTAAAATTAATTAATAATAGTTTAGCGGTAAATTAAATTATCCACATGATGACCTTTCACCTGACGATCTCATCCGGAAGATCCATCCCCTCACGTTCAGACACGCCTTTAGGATGCCTTCAATAACGTCCGCGGCTGCCGGTAAGTGGAGTTCTCAGCGGAGCGTGTGCTTGTAAACTTATATTATTGAATTATTATTATTTTACGAGAACGGCGTGAACAGATCATGCACAGCTGTTATATTGCTGTGTGTAGCCTGTGGAAGCAAGGTTAGCTCTGCAGCAAGGGGCTACAATATTTTTGTTCAATGTTTTCCTAATGATAATTTTATGATTGGTTTATAAAGGCTACTACGAACACCCTTTTCCCATTTTAGCACAGAATAATTCAGGAAATATATTTTATAGTTTCTGTACTAAATGATATGTCAATCAGTACTGCATTTTTCATATAGTTTATTTATTTATTACCTGAAGATAACTTGGAAAAACACACATAAACCATATATTTTCTCAATCTTTTATTGTCTTCACGTTTCATCAGTAAAAACGTTTCTGCTTTTTATTCAGCTCAGCTACAGCGATAGCCGCGTGAGTTTGTCGATATGCACGTCAAACGTTTCTGCGCGAGAGCGCCCTCTGGCTTCGAGTATGAATGAAACATGCACTGCACGAGAGTGTTCAGCTCTCCTGATAGTCATATCTCCTCATTTTGGATACGAATAAAACGTCAGGTCATGTCTCTTTAATTTAAATCTAGATTTAAATCTAGAACCCTCTATGTGAAAACACCTGCTCGAGCTTGAATAAAGTGCCGGGGACAAATTTACATTTATTAAAATTAATATTAAAAATGCAGCTAACGTAGTTCTACACACAGCAATTCAAACAAAGGTGCTTGTTGTCTTTCGTTCTTGCTGTTTAATTGGGAAAAGTTTAAAGCGCTTCGAGGTGCCTTGTTTTTTTTAATGTTATCTGACTAAAAACTATTCATACTTTGAACAATTATTATTACAGTATTTATATAAAAAAACGTAGAGTGCCTTAAAAATAATTATCACAACACTGGTAAAACAGGCTTATACTGATTTTCTCGTCCTCCGAATTATACTTATCAATCCTGTTTTTATAATCATTATCATTAAAACAAATGAATAAATTCAGAACAGGATTATAATAGAATTCTATTTTAAATAAGACAGGAATATTTTTTTCTACAACAACAACAGTAGTGTTTACAACAGCAAAACCACCATACCCTGTAAACACAATAACAACAATAATAATAATATAATTCCAGAGTAGTTAAGAGGTGCAAAAAATGTCTTTAACATTTAAACTTAAAATGGTCTTTTCTGTTCTGTTTCTTTTTCAAACCTGCGTCATGGCATTTGCTGCTGCATCAATACAGAAGCATCCATTTCGATACACATATCAGCAAGCAGCACAGCCCTATTAAAAGCTGTGTTCCATGTGCCCCTTTTATACTTTGAGCACCTGCCCCTCCAAAGGTCTCTGCACGGCCCTGATAGTCAGTATGTTGTGGACCCATCAAAATAAAGTGTTAGAAGATATTAAGTCTACTAATACTCTAATGACTGCTAGTTGATATGTAGTTGCAAAGTTACTCACTGTTAGTAGAAGTCTAAAGTGGACTATCGAAATAAAGTGTAACCAAATTAACTACTGCAAACCTTAGTAAATCACTTTGCATGATCCTTCCCTAAAGTTTGCATCTGAAAGGGTTATTAAACTATTAAACTGCACGTCTTTTTATCACTAATGTTTCACCGCGTGTCTTTAGTAAATCCTGACAGTAGTTGTGAGCTGGTAGTAAATCTGTCCCTAAATGTGTGTCATGAATGCAATGTAAGTCACTTTGGATAATTGATGGATGGACTTGCATATAGATGCGCACAAAGATACATATATGAACTAAAAGATCTTGGTAACACTTTATAATAACTGCACACTATGAATCATTAGGGAAGCATTAGTAAATAGTCAGTTCATCCTTTATAAAGCATTGTTCCAGCATTAATAGTCATTAGTAAGCAGTACAGCTATAAATGCCTTGTTCTTGATTTATAAGCATATCTATAACAAAGAGATTTAAAGACTTGTTTATCTTCCTAACAAACACAACACAGAGGGATACAGTACTCAGAAATATTTATTTCAAGATGCAAAAAAAATTTAACTGTACACTTGAATTTTTATTAAATTTTTTCTATGAAATTGCAGAGGTTTAATTTTCATTTTTTAATTTTCATCTTGAAAAATATTTCTGTGTTCTGTATCCCTCTGTGTTGTGTTTGTTAGGAAGATAAACAAGTCTTTAAATCTGATTTATAAATGCTTTATAAGATATAAATCTTCATCACTTTAGATGAGCTCAGAAAAATAGATGTCTGGAAACTACTAAATGTTTATAACTACCTGATTAATCATGAATCACAGCAGGAATATGTGTTAATAAAGCATTTATTAACACACTGAGCAACTATTATCATGTGTCTAAATGATACGATTTATAAATAGTTTATTAATCATTTACTCACACTTTATAAATGATCTTAACTCCTAAATAACTGGTTTGTAAATAACGTAATGATTTAGAAATTATAAATTGATCATTAATACAGTATGAAAATACAATTATTAAACATTATAGATATGCTCAAGAACAAATAACGTATAGCTGTATTTATAAACTGACTATTAATGTTGGGATAATGCTTTATAAAGGATGAATTTAATATTTACTAATGCTTAACTAATGATTCATAGTGTGCAGTTATTATAAAGTGTTACCGAGATCTTTTTTAAACTTTATTTTAGGTTTCATGGACTTTCTAAACAGGCTGTTTTTGTCTCTATCTTTAAGAGTATGTATGTAAATTATTCTGTTTGGACAAAGCTTGTAGAGCTCAAACTGAAATGTAGATGTTGATGGCTGTATGTTATTAATCTGGAGAGGAGGTGTTCTCACATAGTGCTTTTGAAATATTGTATATGAGATCTTCTTCTCTTGTTCCTCTCTGTGTGTTTCTAACCACGGATCTGCCAAATGAACACTCAGTCTAATTAAACTGGAGAGAGCCAATGAAACACTGACAGAGAGGAACAATCTACACGCTGTTTTACTTTCAGAGTCAGATGTGAGGAGATGTTGTGATTTGTTTGGTTTATGTATCACAACTCTTTATTGGAGAAGTATCTGCAATCATATAATAAAGAACTGATGCCTTCTGAACCTGTAGGTGCTCACTGTTTCTGTCTCTTCTGACAAACTTGATACTATTACAGATGATGTGAATAGCCACTCAGCTTTTAGTAAAGTGTCTTACACATGATTTTAGGTGTTGATCAAGAGCACAATGGTGATAATTCAGGGCTCGTCTTGGATAATCTTCAACCACCCTGCCACAGCACTCAAAAATAAACCATCAATTTAGTAACACTTTAGTTTAGGCACCAATTCTCACTATTAACTTGCTTATTAGAATGTGTATTACTTGCATACGGGCTGTTTATTAGTGCTTATAAAGCATGAGCATATTTTAGATCCCTTAATCCACCCCATACCTAAACTTAACAACTATCTATCTATTAATAAGCAGCAAATTAGGAGTGTATTGAGGCAAAAAGTCTTACTGTGAACCGGTCCCGAAACTAAAGTGTGAGTTTTACTGTAAACATCAGTCTGCTGAACGCTGTGTCGGTGTGTTTACTGTATAATTGAATGAGATCTTTATTTATTCTTCCTGCATTAATGCTCTTGTTCTGTGAGTGTTCAGCTCTGTTAACTCTGAAAGCTTTAGTATTATGATATTTCAGCGCTATAATGTCATGTGTTGTTGTCTTTTCCTTCGAATGCAGATAAATCGCCTCACTTCCTGCGTTTGGGGGATGTGGAGGTGAACGCTGGACAGAACGCCACGTTCCAGTGCATCGCCACGATCCGTGATGCTGTCAACAACAAACTCTGGCTGCAGGTGGGACAGATTGAACACACACACACTCACACACTCACTCACACACACACTCACACACACACACACACACTCACACTCACACACGCACACACACACACACACTCACTCACTCACTCACTCACTCACTCACTCACTCACACGCACACACACACACACTCACACTCACACACACACACACACACTCACTCACTCACTCACTCACTCACTCACTCACACTCACACACACACACACGCACACACACACACACTCACACTCACACTCACACACACGCGCACACACACACTCACACACACACTCAACACACACACACGCACACACTCACACACACACACTCACACACACGCGCACACACACACTCACACTCACACACACACTCACTCACTCACTCACTCACTCACACGCACACACACGCACACACACACTCACACTCACACACACGCGCACACACACACTCACACTCACACACACACTCACACACACACACACACACACACACTCACACACACGCGCACACACACACTCACACTCACACACTCACACACACACTCAACATACACACACGCACACACTCACGCACACACACACACACACACACACACTCACACTCCCTCACACACACTCACTCACACACACACACACACTCACACACACTCACTCACACACACACAAACACACACGCACACACACACACACACACACACACACACGCACACACACGCACACACACACACACACACACACACACCTGTACTAAACCAGCACACGTCCAGCTTCTTTTTCATTTACTCTAACTGTACAATAAGATATTATTGCCTGTAAAATTCACACTGCAGTTCATTCGTAATCTTTCACATCAACACCAGATGATATAGGAGTGTTTTGTCCTCCCTTTTAGAAGTTGGTCTGTCTGTTTGTTTTGCAATAACTACCCTTGTAAAAAAAAAAAAGGATACTACTTTAACATACTTTTAAAAATATTACTTATGGAGATAATATTCTTTTAAAGAATATACCTAAAGGGATAGTTCACCCAATAATCAGGATTCTGTCATCAGTTGCTCACACTGAAGTAGTTTCAAACCTGTGTGAGTTTATTTCTTCTGTTGAACACAAAAGAAGGTGTTTTGAAGAATGTTGGTAACCAAACAGTATCTGGTCACCATTGACTTCCATGGTTTGTTGGGGGGGGGGGGTTCTCTCCATACAATAGAAGTCAATGGGAACCATACACTTTTTGGTTCCCTGCATTCTTCAAAGTATCTTCTTTTGTGTCCCTTTAATTGCGACCCGAATGCAATGTATTTAAATGAAAATATTATAGAAATACTTACATTCATATTAAATGTTGTCTTTGAAATATGTTTAAAGTGAACTTCTAAATGTACTGACACGTTTATGGTAAACTACTTTAATGTCATTTCTATTGAAAATTTGTATATCATTTATTTAAATATATTTGTAATTAATTACACATTTGTAATGATGAAGTTGCAGTTACGTACATTTAAAATGTAATACAACACACTGCAGTTAAAGTACTTTACATTTGCTTTGTGTGTTATCAACATATTATTAAAATATGATTTAAAATCTATTTGTATGGAAAACTTTTAGTGTTAAACTTAATTTAACACTATGTGCGCTTTTTTTAAAAGTGTGTTTAAGTGTGTTAAAAACATCATGAAAGTGTCTCTCTTTAAGTCATTTAAGAGGCCTTTTATTTCATTATTATTTGCAAGTCCAGTTTAAAAATATTTGAAATATACTTGAAGTACACAATTAATACGCTTCGTTTTCACAAGTGTTTGATTGAGTATTGTTTCCCGTGCTGTCTGTGACCCATCTAAACGAAGCTGGGTTGTGACCCGTCAGTCGAGGATCATTGAGCTTAAGCTCAGAGAGCGTTTCTAACACGAGCCGCGCTTGAGATCAGACCAGAGCTCTCAGCGAGACGAGCGTCACCCTAATTAGCCGGGACTGTCAAGAGCTGGATGTGCGGGAGCAAACAATTACAGTTTTTAAGATTGAGTCAAAAAATTGCATCAGTTTTGGAAACTATATCACTTATTCATGGTCAACGGGTATATATAACCACCAGTGTTGGGCAGTAACTAGTAACTTAGTTACTGTAATAATATAACTAGTAGTGTAACTAATTACTAATAAGATTTCAGTTACATCCATAAAACAGCTTAGTTGCTTGTGATGCCTCGACCCGCTGATTTAAAATCAAATAATCAAATAATTCATAGATTTATGTTCATAATTTCACGTCTCACACATGCATGTGATGAGGTGCAGCAGGTGAGCTCAGAATATGGAAAAGCTTACATTCAGCAGATATAAATATTGCATTATATTAATTTTGTCAGGAAAAAAGATGATCTGAACACTGTTGTGTATTACTTTACTCTGCATTACATCCCTCTGATCAGCATCTGCTACATTATATTACTATAATTAAACATCTTTTTGGAAAATTAAACAGTTTCTTACAAACTTATGTGATTTGATAAAATACATAATGAATATAATCGTATATATGGGTAACGGAGAAATTACAATTAGCTTCAAACTGACAATTAATGATATTAATACAACACTTCTACTTGAATGTCTCTGTTAATCACTATTGAGTGTTTGTAATAACTAATAATGTGGATTTTGGTCAAATGATGAGACAGAAATATGTTATTAGTAACATTTATGTGGAAGATACACAGTTACAACTTCTGTGTCGTGAAGAAACAATGTAACTAATTACTGCTGCCAGAAAGTAACAAGTAAAGTAACAATATTACTTTTGAAAAGAGTAACTAGTAATGAGTAATATATTACATTCTTTGAGTAACTAACCTAACACTGATAACCACAATTACTAATCAAGCAGCTGGAGAGAGAGACGCTGGCTTCATTAAAACTGAGCCTGTCACCGAGACAGCGTCCCGCAGGAAAACCCTGCTCTCTTAATGATATCGGTGTCTGTGTGTTGCGCTCGTGCCGAGGTGAAGCCCTGCCGCTGACCTTTGATTTTGATGAACTAATAAGAGGTCTTCACTTTCTGAGGAGACAAAGTGAGCAGCGGAAGACTGAGCGAGTGGAAGTGCCTGCCGGGGAGGTGAAGTGTGTAGGAGAAGTGACCTTTTCTGCTCTGATAAACGAGGAGGTGAAAAACTGAAGAAAGCAAGCGCGTGCTGGTGTCTTCTGACTAATAGGAGACGGCAGTGTTAAAGAGGCTAATGAATGATGGTCTGTGACGCACTCACACAGATCACTGTCTGTCACGGCTTCACTCAGGCATATTACTGGAGCTTCACCGCTCACGAGCGTCTGATCCCGCAGAAACAACCCTGAAGCCCTGCTCACACCAAGAACGATGACTGTAAAGATAACGATATTAGCACCCACACCAGCGGACGATATCGTCTGCTTATTCTCAGCACATGCTCATCTGCTGCTTTAAATTCTAATACACTCTTAAATATAAAGGTGCTTAAAAGGTTCCTCACATCGATTCCATAAGAAGAAACATTTTTTGTTCCATAAAGAACCGTTCAGTCAAAGTTTCTTTAAAGAACATCTCTTTGAAGCCACAAAGAAGCTATTGTGGAACAGAAAGGTTCTTCAGGTGTTAAAGGTTCTTTATGGGACCATTTAGACAAAAAGGTTCTTCTATGGCTTCCTGAAGCACCTTTATTTTTAAGAGTGTAGCAGGATTGATTCTGATTGGCTGTCAATGTTTGTATCATTTAGGGATGCACGATATTATCGGACTGATATCGGAATCGGCCGATAATGGCTTTAAATGTAAATATCGGTATCGGGCTGATATGAAAAATTATGCCGATATGTCTTGCCGATAAGATGAATACATTAACTCACATGTGCTCAGGGTGTGTTAGTGATTAGATCAGCAGTGTGTGGCTCATTCTTGAAGCAAAGTTTTGTCTGAATGATGATTAGATTGCTATGATCGCTGCATTTAATCTGTGAAGCACTACAGAATGTGTTCGGTGTGTGATAGAGTAAACAGTAATAGCTCCTCCGGGTCAGTAAGGAGTTTAATCTGTAGGGGGCGCTGTTGGCCTACTTCTAATTAAATTAAAAGTAAAAAAGCCTACACAAATAACATTTAGACTGTTTCTGATTAAATAAAGCAGTAATTGGTGTCATAAAATAATGAGTATGTTTTGATTTAATGCTCAGAAGCTAAGGGTGAATCCCATTTCTCTGTCTTACCCCTTCACCTTCCCCTACCCCTTTGTCTTACCCCTAGCCCTTGTCCCTCGAAACCGAGTGGTAAGCGCTAGGGGTGAAAACATACCCCTATGAAATGAGACACCACTTGGTTACGGTTACGTCATCGTACATCGTCTCTAGCTGGCTGCAACGTCACCTGAGGCGACAAGTGTTGATCACAAACTTCCAAGATGCCGTCTGCAAGTGTGTGTATGTCGATCGCGTGGGTTTTATTAGTGATGTTTTTGCGATTGTTGTACAAATCAGCGATGTAAAGCGTAGCAAACTAGCGATTTTTTAAAACGTTTCAATTAAGAACATGGTTGCAAATATATATGTACAGGACTGAGTAGAGCACAAAACAAGACTGTCGTAATTTTTAAATCAATTATTTAAGCCGAAAATGGGACTCTGGATGATCTGGCCGACATTGTTGACAGTTGCGCAGTGTGTTCTGGGTACCCCTTGGTTTCAAGTAAGCTCGCGAAAATGCTTGGTTTTAAGGGGTATCTACCACTTCCCCTTAGCCCTACCCCTCGATCAAAACGAGAATTGGGACAGCCCTTACTCTCACGTGAACGTGCAAAACTAAGGGGAAGGGGTAAGACAGAGAAATGGGATTCACCCTAAAGCTTACATGAAAAAAAAAATCACAAACATGACACTTGTAAATTAAATAATTTTATATGTAGTATATACTGATTTATTCATTAATGTGTAATATGTTTTATTTTTTTAAACAAATCATGAGCTCTAAAAGATTTTCAGAATTTTTACAACTTTTGTTTTAGACCGTCTACAAATGTTAAATCTTATAATAAAATGTTAGGGTTAACAGCATCTTTCTGGGGGGAAAATGTAGTGATTGATATATAGTTTATTTATAGTTATTTTCAAAGCTTCAATGTACTGTTAAAAAACCTTCATTATTTTTTATTTAATTCTAATAAATAAGTTAAAAATTAAAAATATTTGACTTACAATTTCAGCACAGGAGAGACTTGGTGTTGTTTCCAAACAAAAGGAAATATATCGGTATCGACATCGGTTTTGTCCAAAATAGGTTATATCGGATATCGGCAAAAATCCAATATCGTGTATCCCTAATATCATTCATCAGCTGGAAAAAAAATCGTTCTGAAAGTGATTCCAACGATACCGTTTTCTGTGCCTTTTTCGTTATTGCTGTGGTGTGGACTCTATTCTTTAAACTGAGAATGATTTTTAGAACTATATCTTTATTGTTATTTTTATAGTTATCGTCCTTGAACCTTCAGTTCTGCTCATGTCACAGCATGCAGCCTTTTGAAATGAAGACCCTTCCCTGCGTTTGAATTATTTAATAAATTCATGTTCAGTTTCCAGGTGAAAGGCACGTGGAACAGCATTCACTGTATACCACAACTAGCAAAGCAGCAGTACTGTATCATATCTGGAAAGGTATGAAAGACTTTACAAATTACAAGACACCATCCCCCAGCACTGTGGAGAATCAACAACTAGCAGACGATTTGAATGTATTTTGCTGCAGGTTTGAAAAAACACCCCACACCCGCCCTGAACACCTCTCCACACAACCATTAACACCTCCAGCAACCCCCCTCTCCCCCACACCTGCACTGAAAATAAGTGAAGATGACGTGCGGCAGGTCTTCATAAAGAACAAAAGAAGGAAAGCACCAGGCCCAGACGGTGTGTCACCAGCCTGCCTTAAATCCTGTGCTGACCAGCTAGCCCCCATTTTCACACAGATCTTCAACAGATCACTGGAGCTGTGCGAAGTCCCCTCATGCTTCAAACGCTCCACCATCATCCCTGTCCCAAAGAAACCCAAAATTACTGGACTTAATGACTACAGACCTGTGGCTCTAACGTCTGTGGTCATGAAATCATTTGAAAGACTGGTTTTGGCTTATCTGAAGGCCTCCACTGGACCCTTACTGGACCCCCTGCAGTTTGCCTACAGAGCAAACAGGTCTGTGGATGATGCAGTCAACATGGGACTGCACTTCACCCTGCAGCATCTGGACAGACCAGGGACTTATGTGAGGATCCTGTTTGTAGACTTCAGCTCTGCTTTTAACACCATCATCCCGGACACCCTTCAGAATAAACTGACACAGCTCTCCGTCCCTACCTCCGTCTGTCAGTGGATCAACAGCTTCCTGACAGACAGGCAGCAGCTTGTGAGGCTGGGAAAATTCTCATCCAGCACCCGCACCACCAGCACTGGAGCCCCTCAGGGCTGCGTTCTCTCCCCACTGCTCTTCTCCCTCTACACGAATGACTGCACATCTAAAGACCCCTCTGTCAAGCTCCTGAAGTTTGCAGACGACACCACACTGATCGGCCTCATTCAGGACGGTGACGAGTCTGCCTACAGACAGGAGGTTAAGGAGCTGGCTGTCTGGTGCAGTCTTAACAACCTGGAGCTTAACACGCTCAAAACAGTGGAGATGATCGTGGACTTCAGGAGAAACCCCCCTGCTCTCCCCCCACTCACCATCATGAACAGCACTGTGACTGCAGTGGAGTCATTCAGGTTCCTGGGCACCACCATCTCCCAGGACCTGAAGTGGGACATTCACATAGACTCCATTGTGAGAAAGGCCCAGCAGAGGTTGTACTTCCTTCGCCAGCTGAGGAAGTTCAACCTACCACAGGAGCTGCTGAAACAGTTCTACTCTGCCATCATTGAATCCGTCCTCTGCACATCAATAACTGTCTGGTTCAGCTCAGCTACCAAATCTGACCTCAGAAGACTACGGAGGGTAGTCCGGACTGCTGAGCGAATCATTGGTACAACCCTCCCTACTCTCCAAGAACTGTATTTATCCAGAGTGAGCAAAAGGGCTGGCAAAATCACTCTGGACCCCGCACATCCAGCACACTCCCTCTTTGAACTGCTGCCGTCTGGTCGACGCTACAGAGCTCTGAGCACCAGAACGACCAGACACAGGAACAGTTTCTTCCCCCAAGCAATCCATCTCATGAACACCTGACATTAACGTGGAACACACAACACTATTTTACAACTATTTATTCACCACACATACATATATATAATATTTTTTATTTTATTTTTTTTCCATTTCAAATTTGCACATGTCAGACCTGTACACACATGATTGTCTGTATTGCATAGTGTTTTTGCTATTTACATTGCCTATTTGTATATTTGTATATTGTTCTCTTGTTGTCTGTGTCCTGTCCCGTTGCTGTCATTCTGTTGCACTGTGGAGCTTTGTCACTATAACAAATTCCTCGTATGTGTAAACATACCTGGCCAATAAAGCTCATTCTGATTCTGATTCTGATCTCACTGTTGTTGTGGCTAATAATGTCTACAAATACTGAGGAAACACCACAGACTTCATTTAACCATTCAAAAGCAGCTCCATTGATTTTGTTTTATCTTTGTACTGTTTTCTCATCCATTTTTTGCCTCCTATACCTGAACAGCACTGATCTGTAAAGTAACCACCAGAAAATATCTAGTCAGCAGATATCATTTTCTCTAAAATGACAAAACTCTTCAAGCACAAAACATGGAACATGACTGGATTCAATCAGTTAGATATTTAATCTCTTGTGTTGTCACATACAGCGGCGTAACGGAGACGACATTCCCGTGGCGGAGAAGAAAAACATCAACCACAGGAAGTTTGCGGCTTCTTTCCGACTGAGAGAAATGACCAGTCAGGACCAAGACCTGTACCGCTGCGTCACCCAATCAGAGAGAGGATCCGGGGTCTCCAACTTTGCTGCACTCATCGTCAGAGGTAAGGACTTGTTTTGATGTTTATGCTGTTATTGTACTTTTCTGTACATTAAAATCCATAGTTCAGACTCTTAAGTTCTGAATGGTTGAGCCATTATATGCCAAACATCTTTCCCAGTTCATAAATCTGGTGTCTACAAAAGAGAAGCAAATGAATGAATGAATAAATAAATAAATAGGACTATTGTTATGTCCTGGTGCATATTAACAGGTTAAAATAGCAATAATAATAATAATAATTATTATTATTATCTAAAATAGAATTAAAGTTAATGAAATGCTTTACAGTTCAGTAGTATTACAGTGATATTTCTTTAATTTTTAGAATTTTAATAATATAAAATATTAATAATAATAAATAATAAATTTAATGAATAATAATAATAATAACATAAAAAAAAAATATATATATATATATATTAGATGTATTTTCCTCCTTACTCCTTTTTTTCTTTTTTTTATGAAATAATGCATATACAATTTCATGACCAGTAAAAAACAATATTTATGGCCAGTAAGTCAGTAAATCAGTCTATTGACAGATTTGGCAAGATGTTAGTTTTAGGCCCTGCACACACACCTGTGACTACACTACAGTTTTATTACATCTTATTATATTTTTATCAGATTATATGTGCCAATTATTCATTTAGCAGTTTCTTAATACTCAATATTGTGTTATCAAAGGCTACGGAAGGCATGTTTATTATTATATGTGACCCTGGAGCACAAAACCAGTCATAAGGGTCAATTTTTCAAAATTGATATGTATGCATCATCTGAATGCTGAATAAATAGCTTTCCATTGATGTATGGTTTGTTATGATAGGACAATATTTGTAAATCTGGAATCTGAGGATGCAAAAAAATCTAAATATTGAGAAAATCACCTTTAAAGTTGTTCAAATGAAGCTCTTAGCAATGCATATTACTAATCAAAAATTAAGTTTTGATATATTTACGGTAGGACATTTACAAAATATCTTCATGGAACATGATCTTAATATCCTAATGATTTTTGGCATAAAAAAACAAATCAATAATTTTGACCCATACAGTGTATTTTTGGCTATTGCTACAAATATACCTGTGTTACTTATGACTTATGCTCCAGGGTCACATATATAGTGTATAAAGGCTGTGTTTGTATAGACCCTGTTTAAGGACTCATCACCCAAAGCTCTGTGATCTTCTCAAGTCAACGAGACGCAGCCATGTCTACAACAACCATCTGCTTATTTAAAATATTACAAACGTATTCATATTCGAATTAGCACTGGGTGCGTGGTGCCGTATTAATATGCACCACCCGTGTATGCAAACGAATCTCATTGGGTGTTTTCGGGTGACTCCGGGTCTGGAGAGTGCTGTGAAGTTTGCCGAGCTCAGATGTGACTCTGAGAGGAGTGTGATAGTTAGCGGCGGCCGGAGGACAGAAGGGCCAGCTGAGTATCAGCCACACTGACAGCTCAGATATCTCCACCACACTTCCCCAGCTGACATCCTGCTACAAGGATACCAAAGATGGTAATTTCAGCTGAAATTTTTGGGGCATGGATTTGTGCGTGCGCTAATGGGAGCTGGCACGGAGTTGCCTATTGTCGCGCGTGACCCCGGGCTAGTGCTTTATTAGCTCCCGCTCTCCCTAATGCGGGACGACAGCGGGCCCTCCCGGCTGTTTGGGGCCGCTTTGTAACAAATGAAAATTTCAGTGGCTGATTCTTACGCTGGAGAAGTATCGATCTGCGTGTCCCCCAGCTGCAGGAAGAAAGTAAAAAAACACAACAGAACACAGTTGTGGCCTCAGCATGCGGGCAGGGTTTGCTGTAATGACATTAGCCCTCTCTCGCTTGTAGAGAATAAACCGAATTGACGAGACGTGTGCTGTGAAACCGATCCGAACGCAAACAGTCAATAAACACCACCCTGTTTTTATTGGACATCTAACGTGACGTCTCCTCACGCAGCTGCAGAAAGACCACCGCAAACTCGCTCCGGTTAGAACTGAAATGTTGTGGTTTTGCAGACTGATGTCGCTGGAGAACAGGTCCACTGAGGACTGATATTATTACAATTTAAAATAACTGCTTTCTATTTGAATATACTGTAAAATGTAATTGATTTCTGTGATCAAAGCTGTATTTTCAGCATCATTACTCCAGTCTTCAGTGTCACATGATCCTTCAGAAATCATTATAAAATGCTGATTAGCTGCTCAAGAAACATTTCTGATTATTATCAATGTTGAAAACAGTGTAATGACTACAAAAACGGCTCGTAGGGACTACAACGAGCTACTTCCTGGGTTTGTGACATCACAAACCCAGACAAACCCCGCCCCTGAGAACATGCAACGAAGTGGGCGAGGCCATGTGTATTTCTGAGTGACGATTTTCTCCGGCCAATCAGTGATCAGCAGAGTTTACGCGTCACGTTTTGGTAACGGTACGGCTCGCTTGGAACCTCTGCCGAGGTGGTACTAAAAAAAGTACCAGGTACCCAGTGGAAAACCCCCCAAAAGTGAGCCGTACCGTGCCGTACCATGCAGTGGAAAAGCGCCATAGTGTTGCCCTGCTCCGCACATGCTCTGCATCTCTCTCTCTCTCTCTCTCTCTCTCTCTCTCTCTCAGATCATCAGCTTAGCTTCAACAATGAACTGTTAAATTTATGCACTTATTTTCATACAGCAATGAGAAGCATTATAAATGGACGCGCGTGCGGTTGCTGTGCTGTATTAAAGCTTTAATCAGGATAAAACCGTATATTAAAAGCTAACAGAAGCAGTAGCACTTACAAATAACAGCGTATTTAAAAGTATGAGACAACAATAAATAAAAAACATACCATTAAGAGCTGTACTTGCACAGGTTCTGTGCGATCGTCTTCACGGGCTCAAATTGATAAGCAATATAGATGACGCCATTGTTTACAATACAACCGGAGCACATGCCACTGAGCTGAGGGGCGGGACGTTTAGATGTGCACTAGAGGCGGTTTAGCCAATCACAACACACTGAGCCAGCTAACCAATCTCAGCCCATTGTGTATTTCTGAGGGAGGGGCTTCATAAAACCAGGAAATAATCGGGGCGTTTATCAGAGAAGGGACAGAGAGGTGTGGAATAAAGTTAAATTATGTGAAAAATAATGCGTTTTTATTTAAAACGAAGCATTAACACATGTTAGACTGCACCCCATAAACACAATCAAGCCTAGACAAAAACAGTCAACCACCCTTTAAGTCTAAAATCTGTTTTAATGTCACTATTGATGAGGATTTATGATCTTTGGATAAAATCGGTCTTTAAATGCAAGATTTATAAAGTGTACCTGAAGTATAGTTCCACTTTAACACAATCACATATACTTCAGTATATCTTTAGATGGACTTCAGCACAATTAAAGTGCATCAAGCACAAAATTAGTTGTTTCAGTCTAGCAGACTTAGTAAAGTAAAAGTACAATTGCAGGGTATTTTTATTAAGTACATAAATATGTAAATTTATTTGTAGTATACTTAGTATGAAATAAATGTATTTAAAATACATTTTAGTATTTTTCACTAGGGTGAAGAAAAAAAACATTTAAAAACATAATGTTTCCAAACTTCTGACAAGTACTGTATTAAATGAAAGGCTGTGATTTATTTATATACAGTAAGTGTACAGTATGTTTGTTGTATTGCGTGTTTCAGAGTGAAGAGCGGCACTGTGTTCATTTACACACATGCAGCTTATAAAAGTGTGTTTTCAGAGCAGTAAATGCTGTGAACTTCATCTTTATGGGCACTATGAGTTTAATATTCATCTGGGAGCACAACATATTTACATTAACATTCACTTAATTTCCAGGCAGCAGTATTCTGGCAGAATGAAATGTTTAAAGCTTGTTTGAAAGTGAATAATTTAAGACATTTGTATTGTAACATGTTCACTCCAACACTATAAGTATGAACTAGAGGTCGACCGATAGTGGATTTTACCGATACCGATAGCTAGGTTGGACCACACTGGCCGATACCGATTAATCAACCGATAGTTTTTTAAAATGGATACTGAACGAAAACTAAAATAGAGCTTTACTATTTTAAAAAAAGCAGTAACAGTACTGAACCATACTTTGTAAATTAATACAAATTTAGTATTAATATTAATTATTATATTGATCATTAAAGTTATTTCATAGTTTACTAATGTTAAAAGAAGAAACTTTAAAATTTAAAAATGAAGATTTTAGAATTCTATGATAGAATTTATCACCTAGGGTGAAGTCATTATATTTGTCCCAAATCATTGTTAATGTACATAATGTAATTTAATAGAAAACTATGTGAACGGCGCTCTGTTCCGTGGCAGGATTTTCTGTCGGCTGTATTTAAATGTGAGTCTGGAGTTTCTCTCTCTGTGCAGCGTGCAGTGTCACATGCCAAAACAAACAACATGTGCTGTCAGTGATTTCCGTCTCTAGAGGCTGCTCTCGTACTGTATAATGACAGCAGACCATTCTCAACCACTCCAGCAACAGATGCAACACGGAAAACTATCGGCATGGATTTTTGCCGATAACCGATAGTTCCGCAAATCAACTATCGGTGCCGATTAATCGGTCTACCTCTAGTATGAACACCCTTAAATCTATTTCCATTAGCAACATGCGATAAAAAATGAAATGTCATATCACAGTTCAAGGATTCAAAGAGTTTATTGTCATGTGCACAGTTTCCCTGTACAATGAAATTCTTTCTTTGCTGTCCACATTGAATGCCAAGACAGTGCAAATTATGTAAAAATAAAAAACAGACATACACATAAATAAAATAGAAATAATAAAAAGTACAGCTATGTTGCAGGAGTAGAAATAGACTGTGAATATAGAAATATAGACTATGTACATCTGTATGTGCGAGTGGCAATACTGACTTGTGCAAACAACAATATAGTGATGTGCAATATTAACATTAACGTGTCCACATGTAGCAGTAATATGTATTATATCTCTGTGTGCAATATTGACTTATGTACAGAACAGTAGTACAGTGGCATGTAACAAATTGAGTGCAACTACATAATAATAATAGCAGCTTTAACATTAATAATGTGCAAATCAAGATTTGTTCAAAACACAATATCACAGTTCTTGACAGAGTAATCACAATATCATTTTTGACCAAATT
>CM049855.1:32238570-32253570 GCA_027422415.1 Schizothorax lantsangensis
ATGGTGCATTTTGAGCTGTATAGATGAATAGAAAAGCTGACTTTAAAGGAATAGTTCACCCAAAAATGAAAATTTGCTGAAAGTTTATTCACCCTCAGGTTATCAAGATGTAGATGAGTGTGTTTCTTCATCAGGTTTGTAGAAATGTGTCTCTGCATCAGTGTCTCAGCAATGGATGCTCTGCAGTGAATGGGTGCCGTCAGAATGAGAGTCTGATAAAAACATCACAATGACCCACACTGTCACATCAAAACTGTTTTGGCTTGTAAATGGCGCTTGATCTGCAGATTTCTCTCCTGATTCAGATCAGACAACGTTTTCAATGTAAGAAGTGTTATTATGGATTATGAACTCGTATTTTAGCTGGAAGCAACAGTTTGAAGTTAAAAACACCTTAATGATTGATTTGTTTCTTCATGAGATGTTAACTGATGGACTGGAGTGGTGTGGATTATTGTGATGTCTTTATCAGGACTCTTATTCTGACGGCACCCATTCACTGCAGAGCATCCATTGCTGAGACACTGATGTAAATTTCTCCAGATCTGTTCCAATACAGACACAAACTCATCTACATCTTGGATGGCCTGAGGGGGAAATTTTCATTTTTGAGTTAAAAAATGAATCTCACACACAAAGCAGACTTTTGGCATATTCTGCCAAAACTCAAGGATGTACAAACTACACTGAAAAAGCTTGTTTAGTTGCTACTGACTGTTTTTTTTCTGATACACAATAAAATTATATCAATTCTAAAATCTTGAATATGTAAATAAAACTAGTGACAGTTTAATAACCCTGATTCGACCTGCCACCGAAGCAGACGCTCTCAGCTAATGTACGAACACTGCTCCATTCGCTCGCCAATTCAGACACTAGTGCACTAAAAGCACTGTGCTCGTGTTTGTCTGTTTGTGTGTGTTTGAGAGCGGATGTCACTGGCTCTAATGAATGGAGATGAATGCCGTTCGTCTGCAGGTTCAAGCACAAACGAATGGGGCTCTTTGCTCTTCTTAAAAAGCCCCGTCTGCCCTCCGACGCTTTGTTTTCTGAGGAACCCAGTAAATAAGCGCAGCCGTACACGTTAATGCATATTTGATGCGACTTTGGTCCCGGAGCCACTTCATTAGTGGTAAAAGGCAGATGTAGCGCAGTGTTTTATGTGCTCCGTTGATGGACACAGTAATAAACAGCATCTTTTACATCACATAGAAGGCAGCGTATCATCCATGTCCAAGACAACAGATTGAGGGACTCAATTGGACTGAGAACAACATTTAAAAAAAACACTGTGGCCCTGAGAAGTCACTGCATTCGATAAAAACATCCAACAGCATTTTCTGTACAGAATGATAGCATAAGCACAAGAAATCATTCTTTTGATTTGGGGGTGAAATATGACCCGGACATGTCCTTGACAGGTTTGGCGCTTCACCCAGACGCTGTAATAACCGGCTGGAAAGGGTAAAGTGTTATATGTCAGTGAGTGATTGACAAAACCAGCTCGCTCCGGTAAATGTCACGTTTAAAATAATACACGAGAAATAAAAGTGCAGTTTACAGAGGTGATGTCATCACACGACTCGAGACAAGACAACAAGACGGATCTGTGTGTGTGTGTGTGTGTGTGTGTGTGTGTGTGTGTGTGTGTGTGTGTGCGTGTGTGTGTGTGTGTGTGTGTGTGCGTGTGTGTGTGCGTGTGTGTGTGTGCGTGCGTGCGTGCGTGCGTGCGTGCGTGCGTGTGTGTGTGGTGCATGTGTGTGTGTGTGTGTGCGTGTGTGTGTGTGTGTGTGTGTGCGTGTGTGTGTGCGTGTGCATGCATGTGTGTGTGTGGTGTGAGTGTTTGTGTGTGTGTGTGTGTGTGTCTCAGTGTGTGTGTGTGTGTGTGGTGTGTGGTGTGTGTGTGTGTGTGTGTGTGTGTGTGTGTGTGTGAGAGTGTGCATGCATATGTGTGTGAGTGTGTGTGTGTGTGTGTGTGTGTGTGTGTGTGTGTGCGTGAGTGAGTGTGTGGTGAGAGTGTGTGGTGTGTGTGTGTGTGTGTGTGTGTGTGTGTGTGTGTGTGTGTGTGTGTGTGTGTGTGTGTGTGTGTGTGTGTGTGTGTGTGTGTGTGTGTGTGTGTGTGTGTGTGTGCCTCTGCCAGGGCAGTGCTTTTGTGCATTAATGCCGTTGTGATTGGATTACTTGGTGAAGTGTAATTTTGCAGTGTTGCTGTTAGTGGTGTCACACACACAACACACACAGGAATCAGATTACAGTATTAAAATCCGCCGGCTCTGATTGCACAGGGATACTAGCACCAGGAACACACAATAAATCAATTAACTCTCATTCCTTCCTTCCATTCCTTTATTCCATTAAGACATAAACCGCATTACACAGGTCGCTCATTTACAGGAACGCAAGCACTCCGAGCAACGACAGATTTATTCAGAGAATTAAACAACATTCTGCAGCTGCTGATTATACTGAGACAATTCAGTGTGATGCATTTTTAAATAAGCGCTGCGAGAGAGATGCAAGTTGCAAACATAACATAACACAAATGATCACAATATAAACACTACTCCAATCTTCAGTGTCACATGATCCTTCATATGCTGAGCTGCTGCTCAACATTTCTGATTATTATCAATATTTGTGCTGCCCGATGTTTTTGTGGAAACATTTTATTTTTCAGGATTCACAATGAATAGAAAGTGCAAAAGAACAGCATTTATTTGAAATAGAAACTTTTCTAACATTATACATGTCTTGACACGCACTACAAGATCAGTTTAATGCATCCTTGCTCTATAAAAATGTTTTAATTTCTTTATGAATACATTTATGTTATGCAACGCACACTCCCTTGTCAGCCAAATCTTCATTCAGTTCTTCTTAAGAGCACAGAAGGTCCTGTCCGTGATATACCGTGATATACAGTATATACTTAACCACATGTGTGAGTTTGGGAATGCATCATATAGGCGTTTCTGGACATGCAGGAATAAGCGACAGGCGTGTGATTGGCGTGTTGGTTTGTGTTATTGCTGTGCTTCATGTGGGCTGCTTAATTAGCTGAAACAAATAGAGAGTTCAGGAGCCATCTGGGGTGGAAAGAGAGAGTGTGTCTCCATCTGATCGTCCCGCGCTAAACAGCATCTCTCAGCTTGAGCTGTCTGTCGCTCCGGTGGACGGTCTCGCAGCTTTAAACGCCGCACCAAGATGAATGTGTTGCTGATGAGGAGCTCATTAGGTATCAGCGCTGTGGAGCAGTTATGTGCCACCAAAACCAGCGTGTTCGTCAGGACTTCTCCTGATGCTGAAGTGAACGGCTCTTCTGTGCTCCATGCTGGATGATTTATTAATAATCACATAGTCATCAGCAGCATCCGGACTCTCAGAGAGCATCTTGACATGTGAAGATCTACTGTGGAGGATCTCACACAGAAAAACACCAGCATGCTCTCTGTTTTTCCCCTCGTGTAAAACATAGATGACTAACTTGTTTTATGTGCGGATGAGATGTCTCTCTGCTTGTCTGTCTAGCCAAGTATATCGGAAAAACACACACACACACACACACACACACACACACACAGTTACTAAAGGACCATCTGGATTGTCTGGTGCGGTGTAATAGTGCCGTCATTTGCGTGTGCATCTGCAGTATCGTTATGCCTTGCCTGTTGATTTTTGCACTGCAGTATTGTGCTTACAGTGAACGTTAATTAAAAATTTGTTCAAATGAAAATACTGTGCTAAATTTCTTAAGGGCTCATTTAATGGAAAACAGAACTCTTTTAAATGAAATAAACTGGGGGGGGGGGACCAACTCTTTCAGAAACTATGAGCTCAATAACATGTGACCGCCCATATTTACATAACAACACCTAATTAATATTCAGCAGCAATATTGCACAGCAAGATGCTGTTACTCAAGTCACATGCAAAGAGGCTGGCCAATCATAACATCATTTACACAAGTATTAAAGGTACACATTTATTTGTAATGCTCAGAGAATGGCAATGAAAACTCAATGTAAGCAATGTTCGGGAAAGTTACTTTTAAAAGTAATGCATTACAATATTGTGTTACTCCATGAAAAGTTACTAATTGTGTTACTTAGTTACTTTTGATGGAAAGTAATGCATTGTGTTACTTTTGCATTACTTTTTGTCACCTGGGCTGGGCTTGCTTATTGTTTTATTAATAACACAATCCCCAGAAGTTATATTTTTGGCAACTGTAAAGGCACTTCCACACCAAAACTGAAATGAATAAGCCTTAAGCCCCGTTCACAGCAAGAACGATAACTATAAAGATAATAATGATATGTGACCCTGGACCACAAAACCAGTCATGAACATCTGGAATCTGAGGGTGCAAAAAAATCTAAATATTGAGAAAATCACCTTTAAAGTTGTTCAAATGAAGTTCTTAGCAATGCATATTACTAATCAAAAATTAAGTTTTGATATATTTACAGTAAGAAATTTACTAAATATCTTCATGGAACATGATCTTTACTTAAAATCCTAATGATTTTTGGCATAAAAGAAAAATCTATAATTTTGACTCATACAATGTATTGTTGTCTATTGCTACAAATATACCTGTGTTACTTATGACTGCTTTTGTGCTCCAGGGTCACATATTAGCATCCACACCAGCAGATGATATCGTCTGTTTATTCTAAGCACACGCTCGTCTGCCGTGTTAAATTATCCAGCTCGTTATAGCAGGATTGATTCTGATTGGCTGTCAATGTTTGTATCTTTCATCATCTGGAAAAAATGGTTCTGAAAGGGATTCCAGCGATATTGTTTCTCTGTACCTTTATCGTTATAGCTGTGGTGTGGACTCTGCTATTCTTTAAATTGAGAACGATTTTTTGCGCTATATCTTTATCGTTATCTTTATAGTTATTGTTCTTGGTGTGAATAGGCCTTTAGGCTGAATTAAGTGGCTCCGTGTCTATGACTCACTCCTGATTTCTCTCAACATGGGACGGGAGAGCTGTGAATATATAGTCAAAAGTCAAAGTCAGCTTTATTGTCAATTCTGCCACATGTACCGTACATACATACAGAGAATTGAAATTGCATTACTCTCTTACTCCCTGGTGCATACAGATAACACTAACAGTAGAACGCACAAATATACAAATAAGGACATGTAGAAAAAAAAAAAAATAATAATAATAATAATAAAAAATAGATAAAGTGGCATAAGGCACATGGTAGATAGTGCAAACCAGTGAAATACACAGACAGTGCAGAATATGAATGGTGTAGTGCAAAGAGCTTATTAAGTCTATTCTATTTAAAGTGACAAAAAGAGAGCAGTCTTTATTCAGACTGTCAGAAGAAAGTAACATGTGTTACTTAATTGAAAAAGTAACATACATTTTGTTGTTAATTTCAAAAGTAATCTGTTACAGCGGGCACAGGATGTCAATATAACGTCAGGTTAGCGTTGGACATGACGTTGCATTTTGGTTGAGAATGAAAATCTGGTTGACGTCAGTATTTGACGCAAGTTTGACGTTGATTTAACGTTGGATTTTGGTTACACAACCTTAAAACAACAAATATCAACGTCAGCTGGACTTCAAATCAACATTGACATTAGACGTTGAATTGACGTTGAATTTTGGTCAACCAAAATGTTATCAAATATCAACGTATTATGATGTTGTGTGCCTGCTGGGTAGTTACATTGAAAAAGTAATCTGACTATGTAACTCATGTTACTTGTAATGCGTTACCCTCAATACAATGTGTAAAATATGGCTCTTGCATGCAACTATTAATGTAATTGAACTAATTCGATCTACTAAAGTATTGCATTTGTGAGATAAATTTGAGAAAATATCAATAAACTGATCATAGTAAGCTTGGTCTTTATGAAACAGTTTGGTGAGATGTGTCTTTATTCTTCCAGAGCCCCCGAGACCCATCGCTCCACCTCAGCTGCTGGGCGTCGGGCCCACATACCTGCTAATCCAGCTAAACGCTAACTCCATATTCGGGGACGGCCCCATCATCCTGAAGGAGGTGGAGTACAGGATGACATCTGGAAGCTGGACAGAGACCCACGCCGTCAACTCGCCCAATTACAAGCTGTGGCACCTGGATCCCGACACGGAGTATGAGATCCGAGTGCTGCTGACCCGACCGGGAGAGGGGGGAACCGGACAGCCCGGACCGGCTCTCATCACCAGAACCAAGTGTGCAGGTCAGTCCGCTGACATTAACCCTCACTTGGTGCTCCACCGCTGCTTTTGGTGTCCAGTACAAATTCATTTGTGTATGGGGAGCAT
Organism: Schizothorax lantsangensis; assembly: GCA_027422415.1. Classification (NCBI taxonomy): domain Eukaryota; kingdom Metazoa; phylum Chordata; class Actinopteri; order Cypriniformes; family Cyprinidae; genus Schizothorax; species Schizothorax lantsangensis. The sequence continues at coordinate 32,244,876 of CM049855.1, forward strand.
TTTTTGTTCTATCAAATTCAGGGATCATAAAAGATCCATTTTATCGTTAGGAAAAATAGTAATCGCATAGTGTCAATCGCTTAGTGCTTGTTAGCTGATTAATTGCCAATGCTCCCTGAAAAGGAAAGACTTCCGAACAGAATAAAGAATGTTTTAACTCTTATTGTCCATACAGTGAAAGCCAGCCCTGCTAAAAAAACAATAGAAGCCCAATGGAAACCATCACAGAAATTCCAATGGTTTCCATTAAAATACCATTATAAACCATTAGCTTTTTCCAGTAAAACCATTACAAAATTCCTTTTTGTAGTGTGTTTTGGGCATTTTTCCAATAGGATTTAACATCCCACCAATAGAATCCATCACATACCAGTAGACACCATTATAGTTTCCATTAAAACCAATACAATTCCCATTATAGCCATTAAATCCATTACATTTTCTGTTGTGTTTTGGGCAGGGTTCTATTGATTTTTTCAGCAGGGAGAGTCAAGTCTAATCACATTTGTTTATATAACGCTTTATACAATACAGAATCAAAGCAGTTTCGTGGTAATAAACATGAAAATAACAGTGTCAATGTTGTAAAATTAATCAATTATGAAACACAAATTCATTTCTGCTTGTAAGAAGCGCTACAGAAGACTATAGTGTAATTATAGTTCAATGTTGATTCAGTTCAGTTCAATAACAGTGCTAATGTTAGTGTGACTATCAGCTCAGTTCAGTTCAGATTGTGTCCTCATCTGATTGAGTCAGTACAGTCCAATCGATAATATTACTGAGTACCAGTGTCTTTTAAAGCCCAGCTGAGAAAGCCAAAGGTTAGAGTGGCAAGGAACCTAAAATATTAATTTTTAAGTGAACAATCACTTGAAGTGTAAATACAGGAGGTACATTTTGCCTAGTTTGCACTAGGGATGGGTGATATCTTATCGTTTGCGATATACCGGTAAAAATTCTCCCCACGATAATTCCCGCGATAATAACGATAAAGTCTAGTTGTTGACATATTTCTGTGTGCGACAGTGCGGAGCGATATCGTGGAAGGCAGATGTGAAACTGAGGAGTATATCACTAAATGATGAGCTCGAGCTCCTTTAACAATCTGTAACTGGTTTGGTTTGGACTGTACAGTGCACAAAAAATCAGTCTGAATAAATGTAGTACAGTATGTGTGCGATACAGTTTTGCATGTGTATGAGCCTGTTTACAAACTTGTTTTCCAACAAAGATATCATTTATTGACATTGTTTTCTCCAAATTAACTTAACATAGTCAAGTGTTTGAAATGCTTCTTTTTGTGACCAGACGTGGTTTCATATCACAGAATGATAGTATTATATACAGTGATAAAGGCTATTAGCATTGCATTATAAATATACTTTGCTTATAAAAATACCCAAGATTGAAGAACACAGATAAACCATATATTTTGTGCAATCGTATGTTTATTGTCTTCAAGTTTCATCAGTTAAAATTTCTCTTATCTCCGTTGTGCGTTTTATTCAGCGATAACTGGATACCTTCATGGAGCGTCGTCAGTAGCATTACTTCTGCGATGGATATGTGTCGTGCTCTTCTGCTGAAGAGCGCCCCCGGCTTCCAGTATGAACTAAACAGTCATTTCATTACGTGTGTACTCAGTAATGCTCACAACACCCTATTTGGGGTAAAAATAGGAAAGATAATACTTTTCTCTAAAGAATCCGGATTCCCTGAATTATCGTCATTGATATCGTTATCGCAATAAATAACAGAAATATCGTGATATATTTTTAAGCCCATATCGCCCATCCCTAGTTTGCACAAGTGTTTGGGTGTTATTTCATATATACACTCATACTCGGATCATACGCATGCAAATACACATAAAAAGGGCCAAAATGTAGACTTTGGGCTCCCCCGGAGCAGATGGAGGTTCGGGTTCAGCTGCAGTCTCATAACAATTCACAAGCGCCATCGAAACAAGGGTCTTCCTGTTCCAGCTGCAGCACACCTCCAGTGAAAGTATTTAGGTTTTTTTTCCTCTCGGTGTATTGTATTTGCACATAAATAATTGCCTGGAGCTTCTTCAGAAACATAATTGGAAAATAAAGTAAACAAGTGAGCGTGCAGAGCAGCTATCATTGATGCCACTCACTGTGTGTGTGTGTGTGGTGTTTATATGTTAATCATGACTCAAACCATGCACCGTATACCACCGCCCTTATAAAATTGAAAGCGCACGAGCAAACACTCAGTCACATCGCATATAAGGGCCTCGTGCCTTCATTTGAGCGCTGTGATGCGATTCTCTCGCAGGTTTCCATGGCTCCCGTATTAACCGTGGCAAGACTCGGTGAGGACAGATATACGGCTCGTATGAGGAGGCACGGAGCGACGAGTGTCTTCCGGAGAGTGGAAAGAGAAGAGTGTATGCATGGTTTCATTACAGAGAGATGCTTCGTGTCCCCAGTGGCGGCACACTCGCTCGCTCTCTGATTGAAATTCAAACAGGAGCTCCTCTCCCCCATCAATCGCACTTGAACTTTCATATATTTTATTTTATTTTGGCAAAAGACATTTTCCAGGTCTGCTTTAGACGTGGCTTTAGATGGAGCGCTCGCTGGCTTTTTTTCATCTCCCTCTAGCCAATCACACGCTTATCTCACCTCGGACAGGGAGAACTGAGTGGAACCGGTGAATTTACACAATTACATTTAGATTGGTGCCAGTCTGCCCGAGTGCTCTGTTTAAATTCATATTTTCTCTCTCTCTCGCTCTCTGTCTCTGTCTGTCGGTTAGTTTCCTGCTAAGCCATATTGTCTGGAGCTCGCGTGGCGTGTGCATATTTCACATTTATCAATATTATTATGTTTGGCAGCGTAGTTTATCTTGGTTGTGGGTATGCATTTTGAAAAGGCCGACAAAGAGGCGGCGTAACATCCTGAACGAACATCGTCACCTGTATGTGTCTGAGCACAAGCCAAGCACACCGATTCTTTCCACTTAAAGCCTCGCTGAAGCTCCCAGCCTCGTGTCTGTGTGTGTGTTGAGCTCATGATTAGGTGTGTCTCTATCACAGCCGTGTTCCTGAAACCTCTGAGTTCAGCAGACGCCCCTCAGGCCTTAACAGTGTTACAAACTATTGCTCAGAGCCGTCCCACGCTCGTTTGAAATTTTCCAGTTTCGTCCCGAATACCTGGAGAAGAATGCTATCCGTCAGCATTCCTATTCATCTCAAAGACAGTCGCTCTAAAGTAACAGACAGTGGTATGAAAGTATAAAAGTGATATAATGTAAGATTTACTGGGGTGTTTTTCATGAAATTCCAGCAAAAATCTCCAGTTTATTTCCAGTTAATCTTAATGCTTTCTAAGAGAAAATTTTGAGAGACAGTCCTGAAATTGGAAGCGTTGTTATGCATTCTGCAAGTTATAAGCAATGTCCTGCATTTTGTCAGTTTTGTCAATATTATTTTATTTTTTAATGAAATTACAATATCACAATTAAAAAAAATTTTTTTTATAAAAAATTGCATACTGGGATTACCAGTGTACCAGTGGAAAAGATGCATTGAATTCTGTAAAAATGCATTTAATCATTGTATAGTCTAGTAAAGTAGCATAACTTAGTCACCGCTTAAGGAAATGTATATAGCTCATTATATTTAGTGAACTGAATAGGTTATATCACGCGTATTGGCAGACTGAGTGCCAGTTACAATTAACATTTTCTAAAGCTTATTGGTGATTTAAAGCATATTATCATGCAATGTCACTGCAAATAGGCTTTCCATTTAACATTAATCAATATTTACATAGTCTAATAATAAGATATCACTCAACAGAGCAACAACTAGGTTGTCAACCTAAGGAGACATGGTTCTGATATTAAAGCTATATTATCATATTTATAATATTTCATTCTTATTGGTTGATTAATCCGAGCACAGAATGAAATGGTGAAACTCTAGCAGAGACCTGTGGGATTACTGGGGGCTTCTTGTCAGGAGAAACATCTAAGAAGCCGTAGACGTAAGCATTTGCTCTCTATTTAATCATATTGCTGTGTAGGAGAAACATTTGAGATATTAAGATGATTTCATTTGTGATTTGAGAAAATGAAAACTGGATTCAGTTCCTCCCGATGTCATGGGAATGTAATCTCTGTCATAATGAATGTGATCTTCTGCCTCAGGAACATTCGCTTTCTGTTGAACTTGTGGGCCGTGAGCGTTCAGATTATGATTATTTTTTTGTAGACACAAATACAGGTCCCGTGCGTGAGCGTGCACGTGTCGAGACTGTTTCCTGATTATCAGCGCAAGAAAAACCATTATGACAATGTTCCAGGCATCTCTGCCTTTTTATTTGGTACAAATGTCAAGCCATTTCCCTAAAATAGCAAATTGATCATGTTTCCCATGATTCCCTGTTAAATAAATGAGAAGACAAACATTGCCAGTACAAGTCTATAATGATGTCTGGAGAAATAAGCGTGAACTCGAGATGGAATTGAATCAGTGCCCTTTGCTCAACACCATTCAGACGTCAACACAGACAATCAGGGATTTATTGCACACTGCTTTCTAGACTGAAGATGGCTTTAGCACAACTAAAAGAGATCTACTTTGAGAGAGAACGGACTTCACTTTTGGGTCAACTGAAAGAGGTGTGACTCTGGTTTGGACTCGAGTGTGAACACTCATGAAGACAAACTTCACACACCCCGTTGAACATCAGAGCTGCTGTTTTAAATTGATTTTAGGCTGTTTTGTTCTTTAACCGTGATATCTAAATGTCAGTCATTTAAATGCTAAAGCTGAAGTGTGTATTTGTTTATGTTAATGCTTTCTTCAGTCCCAATTATTAATATGGTGGTTCTGCTGAAGAGTGTAATGACCAATTGGAGTGTTCAGGAAACCTGTCTGAAAACAGTCATTTATTTTGCTTAATGGTATAGAAATTAAACACTTAGGCTTTAAATGTTTATCGTTTTGCGTTCGAATCTTTTTTTTTTGTTATCAACATTTTTAGTTATTTTCATACACAACATCATAACATAACATTCAAAATATAACAAAACAAAACAACAGACATATACACAATATCTCAAAAGTCCAGTCAAAAGGGAGGGAGAGAGGGAAGGACAAGAAAAACACAAAACAAGTCACTCCTTTATACAATCACGTATGTTAAAGAGAAAACACTGCCAAGCATCAATGCTCGAAGGCTTGGCCCCATTGATTCGTGCTGTTGTACATTCATAAGTCACTATTTGCAGGAGGCTATTGCGTTCGAATCTTTGATGATATGATATTTATCGAAATAACTGCACATTTCTTTTCTAAGCATGCAGGCCTAGTTTTAACTGTTTGTTGCAGCACAGACAGCTCGGTCGCCTAATTGTAGCTGTCTGTCTGCTTTCTTTTGCTTTTTTCAAAATTGGTGTATTGCAAACCTTCCGTGTGTCCGGGTACGTTTGAAAGTCGTATTCCCATGTGTCTGATAGCCAGAGGGCAGGATGTAGCGACACATCTGGTATTGCTGCTTTCGGTCTCTCTCTCTCTCTTTCTCTCTCTCTCTCACTGTGCCGTCTCTCCCCATCACTCTCTGCCTGCAATGCTGCACTTTAGAGGAGACCACCACCACAGGTTGCATTCTGACAGCAGAGAAAATGGTGTGTCTCCAAGTCAAATCCCTCGCTCCTGCCTCAGTGCTGTTGAGACGCGGCTCACTGTCACACTGAGGAAGGAAAGGTGAAACTACCATGGCTGTAATGACACTTCTGGAGTCACACCAGCCCTCAAAATCTCTTCAACACATTTGATATGGGATGTGATAGAAGAGATGCTCATTGGGGGCAATAACACATTTGAAAAAGTGTACTATGTGCATGAAAGACCCAGAAACTTATTTTATTAATATTATTTATTCGTATTATTTATGTCAAGGCCAGTTAGTATCAGTGAGAAAATTATATTTTCCCCAAAAAAATTTTTTTTTAAATTTTATTCCAAGAACAATTACATTTTTATTAATGAATACTTAATTTATTTACTTGCAGCCCTAGAGAAGGAGGAAAAAGAAGGCATTAAAGTGTACAACACTACTCAAGTCTGTATTGTATGAACATTATGTAGATGTTCGGTTTGCATGACTTACAGAAAGCACGCTGCACGGAATACTGTATCCCACAATGCAGTGTGCTTGACTTGACCTTCAATTTATAGTGTGATGAATGAACTGTAACTAATATCAGCTGCGATTCAGAACATCTCATTGACTCATTGCAAAATAACTGAACGCCACTCGCTAGATTAAACATGCAATTTATTAGGGTCATGTGACTTCAGTGTAACATACAACTGTGCTGCATACTGCAGTGAGCACTGTGACAGCATTCCACTCTGAACACAACCATAGACTTTTCCTGTCTAGATAAAAAGTGTCCGCAGGAACAGGAAGCACTGTTTGTTGAAACAGGAAGTAATAGGAAAAGTAATCTGATCTTGGCTCTTTGACCGTTTCCTACAAAACAAAAAAACAAAACAAAAATTGTCTGAGTCTTGTGTGTGTGTGTGTGTGTGTGCGTGTGTGTGTGTGTGCGTGTGTCCGTGTGTCCGTGTCTACCCAACTGTTGAATGTAACTACACAAGTCTAAACAGGACTTGATTTCAAACCATCACACTGGGGATTAATTAACCGACTGATTACAAAGTCACAAAGCAATTAACAGCACCACATAATGAGAAAACATGCATGCTTAGCTTGCAGGAAATAAGATAGTTTATGTTTTGAGTGGCATGTTAGAAGTGGTTGGAGAGTTGTCTGTTTCTAACAGTTATTGGATCTCCATTCCCCCAAAGAAAAGTAAAGATGGAGAATTGAAGAGTTGGAGGGCTAGGTGGCCAGAAGAGGCTAATCATAACATCTGGCTTGTGTATATTGATTGACAATTGACTCCAGGGGAGTGGGTGGCTATGACAAACACATAAGCCAGGAAGAGTGTCTCTGAATTGTAAATATATCATGTGATCCACACAGCAAAGTATAGTTTAGAAATGTATAGAAAATATTGCAAATGAAAACAGTGTAGATAGAAAACATTAGGGGTCCCAGCACTGAACCCTGAGGTACGCCGGTGATGAGTGTGTGGGCTGAGAAGAGCAAGACTTGCTAGAACATCATTATTTTTGGCCAAGTAGGATATAAACCAGAAAAGCGCTGACCTGGAAAAAATTAGCATGGAGTTGTGTGAGGATTCTCTCTCTGGCTTACGTGAGTCCTGTGGTTAAAGCAAGGAAAGCAGTTTAAGTGGAGTGACCACGTTTGAAGCCAAATTTCAATTAAGATTACATTTCATGGAAATCAGATTGCGGCACATGCAGTGAATTGGCTCTTTAGTCCAGTGACTAAGTGGTTTTTGTAATCAACTAATATAAAAGTATAGCAGTAATACATTAAAGTATGCCAAATAAACATAAATTGAAGGACCCATGCCTAAAGAATGTTTTTCCTGATTCTAAATGAAATTATAAGTCAATTAGTTTAATCCTTTAATGCATGACATCCATTAATGTGAACAGATCTTTAACCGTTCGGGGTGTGATGGTCAGCGATTAGCTTTCACCCTTAATTCTCAGAACTCTATTCAAAATGAGGTATCCCGGAAAGTACATCATATGCACCATGGCGGAGGGAAAAAATCCTTGGTTTTCTGTGGTTTATGTGTGCATGTGAATGTTTATGTCTAGGCTGCATGTTTTGTACTCTTTGACTTTGAGCTCAGTGTGTAGGTTTAAGGTTGTGCTGTAGCGAGAGAGAAAAGGTGCTGTAATTATCATGAACTAAATGAGTGTGTGCAGTTATAGTGCTGATTGTGCTGAACGCAGGCTCTCCGAAGGCCCACACACATGCCATGCTCGATTTAGCAGGCCAATTTTCAATTAAGCTACATCACAAATGAACATCGGCCATTTCAGGAAACATCGGCTTCCCATTTTTTCTGCCTATGTGGCAGAATGTGAGATTGGATGAATCCAATCGCTAATTGTCATCGTCCGTCAAGGTGAAAGCCTTCGGGGTAAGTACAATAAACATGCCTTGTGCAGAATGCTTTTCTTATTTAAGCAGAATCATTTCTCAGTAGGAGACCATCTTATCAGTGGGCATTTTATATTGATGGATCTTATATTTTAAAACTCGCTGTTCATGTTGCGTGGTATAGTGTATTGTTTTGTACAAATTGATACAGTTTGTTGATATGTAGCCTGTTGTAAATGTTGAAGTCGAGCATCTACAGCTCTAATGATGGACTTTAAAGGTATGTTCCAAGTTCAATAGCAGTTAAGCTGTATCAACAGTGTTTGTGGCATAATATCGAACAGGCAAGTTGCTATTCCCTGAAAATCCTGACAGCCACTTAAGCTCTCCTTGATGAGTTAATGAGAATCCATGAGAGAAGGGAGTACATTTTTGGGTTTCACTAGTAGCCTAAAACAGTGCTAAATGTTGGTAGAACCAAATATTGTATGTTATTGAGCCTCAGAAGAGATAAGTAGTTGGGGAATTACAGCTTCTCAGATGTAATAGTGAAAAAAGTGTTTTTTCAGGTAAATAAACGGAAGAAATATGGTGGTTTGTTATTGTCAGCATATTGTGTTTCTCTCTTGAAAGTATTTAGCAGAATGCCAGAGAAATCATTACTT
>CM049855.1:32258570-32268570 GCA_027422415.1 Schizothorax lantsangensis
GGTAATGTGGTCTATAATGTAACAATAACGTCAAAAACACAAGTGCTTCTGCTCGCCAGCGCTCTCAGACACACAAACACGCCGTTTCTGGTGACTCCATTCAAAAGTGCTGCTGAAAATTAATCAAGCAATATGCAAACAGTGGCCAGATGAGACAGCGCGGAGATGGGCGATGCATTATGTAATGAATTTATCATTCTCTGTCTGAACAATATCTCCATCTGTTGCCCTGTGCTTCGCTTCCCTCTGATGGTAATAGAGCTCTCTGGAGAGGTTGTGTGACACTTGTGTGTGTGTGTGTGTGTGTGTGTGTGTGTGTGTGTGTGTGCACGCATCGGGAAAAGTGCTTTCAATTGCACCCAACTCAGAAGCTAAAAGCGATGCAGGAATAATGCACATGTTCAGAGAGAGGTATGGAAGATGCTACACGAGGCGCTTAATTGAAAATTTTGATGTGGTGTTGATCGTTAAGGGGGGCTGCGAGATTGCCCCGTTGCTTTATGGGTAATTGATATGATGCTGCTGTGACACGCTCACGGTTTCATTTTCCCCGTGGGAATAGTGTGAATTAGTTTTTTTTTCTTTTCTCTTTTCTTTCTATCCGCTCCCTCGGGGAGAGACAGTGGAAGGTGACACGCTCGTTTTTTTATGATTATCTTTTCTCCCCTCCCTCGCTCTCTCATGTCCGCCGCGACTGAAGAAGTGATTTATTAGCGCTTGTCAGAGGAGGATAAAAGGTGAAGCATAATCAAGTGTGGGATGCACTGAGGCCTGCATGTGTGAGTGTGAGTCTGAGTGTGTGTGTGTGTGTGTGTGTGTGTGTGTGTGTGTGTGTGTGTGTGTGTGTGTGAGTGTGTGTGTGTGTGTGTGTGTGTGTGTGTGTGTGTGTGTGTGTGTGTGTGTGAGTGTGTGTGTGTGTGTGTGTGTGTGTGTGTGTGTGTGTGTGTGTTTGAGTGTGTGTGTGTGTGTGTGTGTGTGTGTGTGTGTGTGTGTGTGTGTGTGTGTGTGTGTGTGTGTGTGTGTGTGTGTGTGTGTGTGTGTGTGTGTGTGTGTGTGTGTGTGTGTGTGTGTGTGTGTGTGTGTGTGTGTGTGTGTGTGTGAGTGTGTTTGAGTGTGTGTGTGTGTGTGTGTGTGTGTGTGTGTGTGTGTGTGTTTCATTGTGTGTGTGTGTGTGTGAGTGTGTGTGTGTGTGAGTGTGTTTGAGTGTGTGTGTGTGTGTGTGTGTGTGTGTGTGTGTGTGTGTGTGTGTGTGTGTGTGTGTGTGTGTGTGTGTGTGTGTGTGTGTGTGTGTGTGTGTGTGTGAGTGTGTTTGAGTGTGTGTGAGTGTGTGTGTGTGTGTGTGTGTGTGTGTGTGAGTGTGAGTGTGAGTGTGTGTGTGTGTGTGTGTGTGTGTGTGTGTGTGTGTGTGTGTGTGTGTGTGTGTGTGTGAGTGTGTTTGAGTGTGTGTGTGTGTGTGTGTGTGTGTGTGTGTGTGTTTCATTGTGTGTGTGTGTGTGTGTGTGTGTGTGTGTGTGTGTGTGTGTGTGTGTGTGTGTGTGTGTGTGTGTAAGTGTGTGTAAGTGAGTGTGTGAGTGTGTGTGTGTGTGTGTGTGTGTGTGTGTGTGTGTGTGTGTGTGTGTGTGTGTGTGTGTGTGTGTGTGTGTGTGTGTGTGTGTGTGTGAGTGTGAGTGTGTGTGTGTGTGTGTGTGTGTGTGTGTGTGTGTGTGTGAGTGTGTGTGTGTGTGTGTGTGTGTGTGTGTGTGTGTGTGTGTGTGTGTGTGTGATGCACTCTCACACCTTGAAAGAACGCTGGATGTTTTGAATGTCCTCCTCTTCCTCTCAGCTGAAGCACTGGATTGAATATTGAATGATCGTGTGGTTGTAATGTTAAATCAACAGCGCTGAGTGAACTGAAACAAACTGTGCCGTCGTGATCAGTCTGACGTGGTAATCTGGGTAAATCAGTCAGGATTAATGAACGTTCATTCATAACATTTAGTTTCCAGCTGAAGTGTGGATGTTTAGTAGATGATGAAATACTTCCCAGCTCAGTGTGTAGAAACACCTGTGAGAAAGACATTTGTTGGTTGACCATTGGACCATTGACTGACCAATTAAGTTTTTTTATTTTTTTATTATTATTATTTATTTATTAAACATTTTTGATTTATAAGTTTTAACAGCAGAGCCCGAGATCTGGCCATATTAATAAATATAAAAAAATATATATATATATACAGTGGGTACGGAAAGTATTCAGACCCCCTTAAATTTTTCACTCTTTGTTATATTGCAGCCATTTGCTAAAATCATTTAAGTTCATTTTTTTTCCTCAGTAACGTACACACAGCACCCCATATTGACAGAAAAACACAGAATTGTTGACATTTTTGCAGATTTATTAAAAATACATAGACAGTCTGCTGAACACAGCTCAGTTGTGCAGCGCGAGAGAGATCGAAATGATGGAGACGTGCAAGTGTCAGCTCTGTGGATACTGGCAATATTGTCAACAATTCTCATTTATAATCATTACTAATATGGCTTCTTCTTATCGAGATCTTAGTCTATACTGTGTTCTGTTAATGCGTGGACTTCATGTTGGTTATTTGAAGCGCACTTGCCGTCCAGTAATCGCAAAAAGCTTTGTGCTTTGTTACTTTTTAATAAACAAAATATAAGCTTTAAAATGATGCCAAATTCATAACGAAATTCAAACAATACGGTTTTGGTGCTCTTTAATGCGGACCTCCAGCGTACACTTTCGGTACTAGTATAAATACAAGTAGTCCGTGTATGCGTCCGGATTGCGCGCGCGGAAAGTATAACACAGGCTTAATGCAGCAGGCGCGATCTCTTTAGCGCCTCAGTTAAAGCAGCAAGTGAACCCATTATATCTTTCTCTTTACTACTATAGTACGAAATGAACATGATTTAACATCAAAAGGTAGGCTATTTTATAAGAGAGCCTACAGTACAACTTACTAAAATGTTTCATGTAAAAGCTCATTGTGTTTCAAACTGAGGAAAACGTGTAAAGCTTGGAAACATTGCAGCGTAATAATACATTTATCTCAGAATAACCACTCAGTGTCCATAAGCTCATCAGTTAGCTAGAAAAATAACATTTTGGAGCATTTTGCTATATTTATGCGCTATTGCATATTCATATTTTTACTTAATCTGCTGTCTACATGATTCAACTCCTCCTATAAAATAGCATTTTCTAATGAAGTAAAACATACTGAATGTGTGAAAGACATGACAACATTTATAGGATGCATTGAGGAGCCCAAACTACACTCAAGTGATGCTTATGGTCCATGATATTGGTACAGATTCTGTGTAACGAACAATTCTTTGTGACTGTATATTTCAAGTTGGATCTGTTTTTAGTTGGCACCTAAAAAAATTATTTGGCGCCTAAGTTTTTCTCTTATAGGAGCCAATGGCTCCTTACTCGATTTTTTTGTCTGGAGCCCTGCATAAGCTGGATACGCAAATGTCATGTATGTGCATTGGATGGTATCCAGTGGTAGCAGATAGATTGTTGTATTAGTGCAGTGTGTACGTGTAGTCCAGATTGAACTGTGGAGATAAAGTGCAGTGCGTGGCATATCGTAAAGTGGGAGTGTGCTGTAGGGTGTATTAGTTCTAGGGTGTGTTTACCCTAAATGGTACATATTAGTAACTTTAGAAAGGATATGGCCCCACTGACGGCACTTTCCCTTAAACGTTCAGATGCATGTGAATCCAGTGTTGATTCTGAGTTATGAGTTCACAGACAGGTTACATGTCAACCACTAGCGTAGCCAGAAATGTTGAAGTGGGTGGGCCTACATAAAACTGGGTGGGCCAGGTGTGTAGCATATGAAAACTGCATGTCAAATTGCCATACAGCGTTTCTTTACACAGTACTTCTAAAGCATTAGTAATTTATGTTAATGTTCACCATGAAACATTTGCCTGAGCTGGTTATCAAAGATGAATAAACCGGTAACAAATGTATTTCTAACTAAAGCCATTACCTCAGTTCGTGGCTTCGCTGATGATTTCATAATCTAGGTCCCGCACCCCCAAAACAAAGCTACAGTCTAGCACCACCTATGCATATGATGCAGATGAGAAGTTTCATCGGCACCCGCAGCTGTCACGGTCCGCTTTTACGTCCAGCGAGGGAGTCACAGCTGAAAACGAGGTAACAGCTCCTGACTTCAAATAAACACTATCTTCCAGCTTATCACTTTTGATACTGATTTTTTTTGAAATCAGGAAGCAATCCAGAAAAGTCACATGTCTCATTCTCTGAAGAAGATACTGTGAGATTCTGTAGATTTTTCTAGGTCTAAGTTACGCCCCCATCAGATGACAGGTGCGTCACGCGCCGTCACGAGGGAGCGCCAGAATTCAAATAAACAATCTTCCGCTTATATTTAACTTTTTTTTTGGGATGATCTCATTCTGTCTGTGAGACTGTAAGCTACAAAACTGTGATGTTTTTTTACCACCAAGATGCTGTTTTTGAGCGTAATTTATTCCATAACGGACACAAACAATAACTTTGTGTACTGCTTACACAAATTATGCAAATACATTCCTTATAAGCTTTCTATCGAAAAACAGCGATCTTTCGTCGATGCTTGAGGCTTAGATTAACTTTGTCCCGTTTCATTTAATCTGACATGTTCAAACAAAGAGCGTTCAGTGCGCCGGCGTCCTGGTGCAGGCTAACAGGTTAAAGAATTGATCTGATTTATGATTGCTTAACTCGGCTGTTGTCAAATTTAACTTCACAAACGCACATATTTTACTGTTATATCGTAAACATAACATTGTGGGAGGGACTAACAGAAACGGACCAATCATCATTTTGACAAGCGTGATGCACATATCTAGGGAAAACTAAGAAACGACCTGTAATTGACCATGAAAACAAGCATTTGGAAAATTACCAACTTCTCATCGGGTGGGCCACAGATGAAAGTCCCACCCGTAGCTACGTGACTGATGTCAACTATCAAACAGTCCCGGTGCTGGTGGCAGAAGAAGCTGAAGAAGATGAGACGCACCACACAAGCCTCCCATCACCCCATAATCTCACTCTTTCCCTTGTTTATTTGTCAAAACAAAGATTATGGGCTGTCCCTGGTTGCCTGGTAACACATAAGGACCCTCTGTGCTTCCTAGCGGGAGGGAGATTTGAGGCCTGACAGTAGAAAACATATGATGATGGAAAAAGCTTAAACTAATCCAGCTCTTCACACTCTAATAGTCCCACAGACGAGAGACAGACAGATGGAGGGAAGCCGCAGAGACTCAGTCAAACCATATGCAGGAGCAAGCGGGGCTTTATTAGGATTTTAAAGTCTCCTGTACACCCCTCCTGAAGTCAAAATGCTCCTCTTTCATACTTCAGAACTGAGCAGAAACTTTCTGTCATCTTTATGTCGTTCATCAGGCTCTTTTCCCTAATGACAGCATGTCTGCTGAATGTGACTGTCAGGCTTACAAAATGATTAGAAAACTGATAGTATGTATTATATATTTATATATTATATATTTAGTCTTTTATCCAAAGCGACTTACAAATGAGGACAACAGAAGCAATCAGTTGTAGTATTAAAACAACTAAAACAGATCCAAAACTAAAAGATAAAACTTTATAAATACTACATATACACGTTTTAAAAATAAAGAAATTACATAAAAATGACAAATGCATACAACAAAATTTCTAAAACTTAACATTTAAATGAAAAACAAATAAATAAAGATAAATACAATTCAAAATATTAAAGAACAAAAGATATGAGTATAATATTGATTCTAACATAACACTAAGCCAAACAACTACATATATGTGTATGTACAACCACACACACACACACACACACACACATACACACACACACACACACACATACACACACACACACACACACACACACACACACACACACACACACACACACACACACACACACACACACATACACACACACACACACACATACATACACACACACACACACACACACACACACATACACACACACACACACACACACACACACACACACACACACACACACACACACACACACACACACACACACACACACACACACACACACACACACACACACACACATACACACACACACACACACACACACACACACACACACAGAGAGAGACACACACACACACACACACACACACACACACACACACACACAGACACACACACACACACACACACACACACACACACACACACTACACATACACACACACACACAGAGAGAGACACACACACACACACACACACACACACACACACATATAGAGAGACACACACACACACACACACAGAGACACACACACACACACACACACACACACACACACACACACAGAGAGAGAGACACACACACAGAGAGAGAGAGACACACACACACACACACACACACACACACAGAGAGAGACACACACACACACACACACACAGAGAGAGACACACACACAGAGAGAGACACACACACACACACAGAGAGAGAGACACACACACATATATGATTTAATTTCCATTTAGTTTGTTGAAGTATTAAAATAACTCAAATTAAATCAAACTAAAACTTAATGGAAGACATTTACAGACAGAATAAATTCAGACATAATTGAACTCAAATTAAAATATAAAACAAATACAAATCAAACGACAGTAGTTTATCAGTAATCCTAAAAATAACACACATGCTAAAAAACAACAACTTACACATAGTAAGAAACGGTTATAAAAACTGAAACCGAAGAGGAGAAATAAAAGTGATATTTATTGTATGTGCTATATTCCTGAGGAACAGACTGAAAATTAAGATGTTATTCACTGAAAATCTTCTCATTCGCTTTAGGTCTCTGATCACATTAATGTTTGTACATATTTAAGAGGTGTCTCACCAGGGTTGATATCATTTGCCATTGATTCAATATTATGTCATGTTTTAATATACGACACATAAATGAGATTTGATGATATACTGATGTAGAAACACATTTTACTCAGAAATAGCTCGTGAATTTCACAAACAATTACAAAGATATGACAAATAACATTGAATTAAAGGTGCTGTATGTAGGATTTTGACTACTAAAGCATAAAAATACCGTAATATGCTTGCAGACATTTAAGAAACATGTTAAGTTAACATACTTGTTTATCTGAAAAACAATGCTACAGTCAGTTATTCTCCTTTGAATATGTGCGTCCGGCCCGGAATGTCTGTGTTTGTTATGGTTTGTGAAACCCGCCCACTGCCAGTTTACCCAATTGTATTTCAGCACCCCGGGTTGCCAGTTGCCGGAAAACACAGCGTATTTAATTTAATTCATTGTCATGTGAGCTCGTTCCTGTTGGTGTCGTTAATCTGGCATCCTGCGCTGCTCAAATCAGAGGAGGAGGGGCTGGTGAAAAAAACATCTCCAATATTTTTGAATTTGGACTGCAATACCTAGTTCAACCGCTGGGTGTCAATCCTACATACAGCACCTTTAAGCATGAAATTTTGAAAGTAGAAAATCTGAAATTGTACTTTATTTTAAAATTTACTCAATGTGTTTTATTTACAGCTTCAAAAAAAATGCTTTTATGCTGCGTTTTTATACAAGAGCTACCATTCTGCTAAACTTCCCAACAAAAAATAAACAAATAAACATCATGAAGGTTCGCAAAATTAGGCTGAATCTTCATTTTTGAGTGAACTATGACTGTAATGGGTTCCTCAGAAGCAATGTCAGGAATATTATTCTATCTACTTGTTTTCTTTTTATTAATTTATTTAACCAAATAAAAAAACTTGACTCTCTATCACTCTATTTCTATTTTATCTACTTGTTTTCTTTTTATTTATTAAAAAATCACTAACACTAGCATTCTCTATTGTTTTTCCATTCTATATACTTGTCTTATTTTAATTCATGAAAATAAATAACCTTGTTACATGTACTGAATTTGACTAACACTTGTGACAACACTTATGTAATATTGCTGTTTTGTTGGTTTCATTGCTTCGTTTGTAAGTCAGTTTGGATAAAAGCACCTGCTTAATGACTAAATGCAAATTAAACAAATCCATATTTGACATTTAGTAAGAGCTGTAAATAAACAAAAGTGTGGCTAGCGGTCCAGAGCCCGTATTCATGAACAATCTTAGTGCTGAGAGTTGCTCCTAGTAACAAAATTCTTAGTAATGTGGGTGTTACCTCTTAAAATTAAAGAAAAGATCCTAGTAAAGAACAAAGTCATTCAGAAAGCATCTTAACCCTTAAAAGAGGTCTTAAGGTCTGAAATTGTTAGGAGTACGGACGAGGACTTTTAAGAGGTTTAAGAGTGTCTTTAGCCGCGGAGAAGATGAACCAAACATGAAGAAATGTGTTGCACACATGCATGACAGTGAGTTAATAAGATGCTACACATTAGATCGTGCAGGGATCATGTTTGTGACCGATCTTATTAGAGACACGCTAACATCTCGAGCAGAAATAGACGTAATCACTACATTAACTACATTAACATATTTAGCAACTGGAAAAAATGCAGCTATGCAGCAGCGATGATTTGGGTCTGTTACAGCACTTATTGTGTCGCTGTTCATTTCATATAAAATACGTTAAGTATGACAGCATGGTAAATAAAAGATAAAGAATATATATACATGTATAATGTGTGTGTGTGTGTGTGTGTGTGAGAGAGAGAGAGAGAGAGAGCAAGAGAGAGTACGATAAAACAGGAAAAATTACACCTGTAATTTCAAAGTGAAGGCTTATAATAAACCTTACTCTTAAAAACGCTCTTTTATTTCCTTCTTGGACAACCAACCAATCACAGTCTTCAAAAGACTGTATGTTACCTAGCAACGGTGTCAGCCCCGCCTCCTCATTAAGATAACAGTGTTTGTCTTTTCCTCGCTCAGAGTTGCTCTCAGATTGGTCCTGAATCACTTTTAAGCGAAGACTCCTAGTTACACATGTTTAAGCTAAATTAGGAGCTCTCTGAGAGGAGTCTTACTGTGCGTTCACACCAGACGCGACTTGCGCGAATAAATCGCGCTATTCGCGCGTAGTTAGACGCTTGAACATTTTGAGTTTACTTGCTTCATTCGCGCGTGAAATTCGCTTCATTCGTGCGTGAAATTCTCTTCACAACAGACTGAATTCACGTCATGGGGGGGGCTTCTGCAGGCGGCTCCAGTCTCGTTGTGATATGGCTGACATGATTTTGTTTAGAGGCTAGTTGCATTTTATGTGCTATGGAAACACTGGACGCGTGTATTTCAGCCGAGAATGTAGTTGTTTAAAACTCAAATCTGCGGTTTATTTATAAAAACAGCGCCTATTTGAAAATGTGCTTCTATGATTTCGTAGCCGTGAGCTCCACGCGATCACCGGGCGCTCGTGCTCATGTATCCCAAAGAGAGGAGCATAACCTCGGCTAGTCCTTCTGACATCTGCTGCTGGCTCTGATGTATCTGGATAAACATAAGATATAATTTGTTTTGGGTAAATCTAACAGGTAATCTTTGGTCTATCGTACAGCTCCGGGTATCCACATACAGCCTCCTCTCGTAATCACGTCACTACTAGAGCAAGCTCCTGATTGGTTAACGTGGCGCGAATATCCGCCAAAGTTCAGATTTTTCAACTCGCACGGCAAACGCCCGAAAAGCTCAATTCGCGCCGCATCATTCGCGCGAATAGCTTCATTCGCACCGCCTCGTTCACACGAACCACGCCGCAGGATGTCTACTCGCGTCTTTGCATTGACTTAACATGTAAATCACTCGCGCTTAACGCTTCATT
This sequence comes from Schizothorax lantsangensis, assembly GCA_027422415.1. Lineage (NCBI taxonomy): Eukaryota > Metazoa > Chordata > Actinopteri > Cypriniformes > Cyprinidae > Schizothorax > Schizothorax lantsangensis. The sequence goes on from CM049855.1 coordinate 32,268,408, forward strand.
CGCGTCTGGTGTGAACGCACCTTTAGAGTCTTTAAGAATACGGGCCCTGATCTCTTGATCTTGGAAGAGTGTTTCTGAGCACAGTGAGACATTGTTGAGATCTCCTCTGATCTGAGATGAATGGAGGAAAGCGTCTGAGTAGCAGGTGGTTTCTGTTATTTAT
>CM049855.1:32273570-32281070 GCA_027422415.1 Schizothorax lantsangensis
CTGTCACTTATCAATTTATTACATCTTTGCTGAAAAAATATATAATAATATATATATATATATGTGAGCCTGCAGCACAAAAGCAGTCATAAGTAACACAGGTATATTTGTAGCAATAGACAACAATACATTGTATGGGTCAAAATTATAGATTTTTCTTTTATGACAAAAATCATTAGGATATTAAGATCATATTCCATGAAGATATTTAGTAAATTTCCTACCGTAAATATATCAAAACTTAATTATTGATTAGTAATATGCATTGCTAAGAACTTCATTTGAACAACTTTAAAGGTGATTTTCTCAATATTTAGATTTTTTTGCACCCTCAGAAAGAAAAACATATTGCCCCCAAACCTTTGAATGGTAGTGTATACTGTTACAAAAGATTACTATTTTGAATAAATGTTTTATTTTCTTTCTATATATTCATCAAAGAATCCTGAAAAAATTATCACAGGTCCAAAAAAATGAAGCAGCAAAACAGTTTCCAACACTGATAATAAATCAGCATATTATAATGATTTCTGAAGGATCATAAGACTTGAGTAATGATGCTGAAAACTCACCACAGGAATACATTCTAGTTTAAAGTGCATTACAATATAAAACAAGTATTTTAATTGTAAGTTTTTTTTCTGTATTTTGATAAAAATGCAGCCTTGATTAGCAGAAGAGACTATTTTCATTTGTTTTAGTCAAGGTTTTTTGTGCTATGTGAGTAGTTTTAATTTTAGTTAGCTTTAATAACCCTAATTATCACACAGAATGATTTAGTTAACATTGCTGTCTTTTATTGAACTTCTTGTGTGGGCTTCGTATAAAGTGCAGTCACATTAGCAACAATTCTGTGAAAAATGCAAAAAAATTGTCTAATCACAATAACGTAAAAATGTATAACACAGCTCACTTTCAAACCAAGCAGCTTTCTGTTGGCCAACACACTGAATCAGCACATTTCATACACAGTGGTAATTCAAAGTGCTTTACATAAAAGGAAGTGAAATAGTCATTAAAAATAATAATCACAGCAATAAAAACAAGGAATTAAAAAAATAATAATCACAACAATAAAAACAAGGAAATTATATAAAAATGTATTTAAAATGAATTTAAAACAGTTAAGAATAGAGATTATACATAAAATACAGTGCAGTCAGTTTGGACGTAGCACAGTGCTCATTCAACAAATGCACAGCTAAACAGATGAGTTTTCAGTCTGGATTTAAATGTGGCTAATGTTTTAGCACATCTGATCTCTTCTGGAAGCTGGTTCCAACTGCGGGCGGCATAATAGCTAAAAGCGGACTCCCCTTGTTTTGTGTGAACCCTTGGTGTTTCTATCTGACTCGATCCTAATGATCTGAGTGGTCTGTTAGGTTTATATTCCGCTTCCGGCGCTGCTGTGTTCAGTCGACGTTAAAGGATGGCTCCGCTCAATTTGTGTTTTTATATACTCTTTTACGTATTTTTACTTTCTCTTTTTACACGATTAACGTCTGCACTATTTATCTATGACAAAAGAACACTTTTGGACATCGGACACCGCTGCACTAACCTGCTTCAGAACACTTTACCCACGGATCCAGCGTGGCCGTTGGAGATTCTTCGGAACGCCGAGTTCAACAAAGGCCACCCGAATAATCCCAGAAGGCGAAAGAAACACCGCGGGCGACGCGCTGGAATTCGTGACAGACTGAGAAACAAAGCTCACAGCCCCCCTCTCCCCAGTATTCTGCTCGCTAATGTCCAATCCTTGGAAAATAAGATGGACGATCTTAGAGCCAGGATTAGTTTCCAACGGGACATTAGGGACTGTAACATCCTTTGTTTGTCTGAAACATGGCTCTCTCCCTCGGTACCGGACACTGCAGTAACTCCGTCTGATAACTTTGCTGTTTTACGGATGGACAGAACAGCTGAGGCCGGAAAAATCAAGGGCGGTGGAGTGTGTTTCATGATTAACAAGAAATGGTGCGACCCCAGGAATATCTCCATTCTGTCGCGTTCCTGCTCGCCTCATCTGGAACATCTCTCCATTATTTGCCGCCCATTCTATTTACCCCGCGAGTTCTCCGCGATCATCGCTACAGCCGTTTACATTCCACCTCAGGCAGACACGAGCTTGGCTTTGTCCAAACTCCACGAAGAGCTCAGCGTTTACATCAACAAACACCCTGACGCTGCCTCTATCATCGCTGGGGACTTTAACAAAGCCAACCTCAGGAAAGTAATGCCGAACTTCCATCAGCATGTATCCTGTCCAACTAGAGGACCGAATACACTGGATCATTGCTACACTCAGTTCAAGAATGCCTATAAAGCTCGTTCCTTGCCAGCTTTTGGTAAGTCTGATCACGCGGCCATTTTCCTCACACCGGAATATAAACAAAGGATCGCTCAGGAATCCCCGGGGGTGAGGGAAGTGACGCGCTGGTCCTCCCATTCTGAAGCTATGCTGCAGGCGTCTCTTGATGACGTCGACTGGGACATGTTCCGGGCGAGTTCAGCTGACGTCAGCGAGTTCACGGATGTAGCACTAAGCTTTGTTTACATGCTGACCGAACAAGCCACTGAAACGGTAACAATAAGGACATTCTCCAATCAGAAACCGTGGGTGGACAGAACGGTGCGGGCTGCGGTTAACCAACGCACTGCCGCATACAACGCCGGTCTTCTGTCAGGAAACATGAGCGTTTACAAATCATCATGTTATGCTCTCCGACGGGCAGTTAGAGCTGCTAAACTCCGATACAGAGAGAGAATTGAGTCACACTTTCAGCTCAATGACTCTCGACGCATGTGGCAGGGACTGAAGACCATCTGTTCCTCTGGAAATAACCCCTCCGCCGAGGTGAGAGCAGATCCATTGCTGGCCGAAGAGCTAAACATCTTCTACGGCCGCTTCGATCGCAACGGCGGTGCGACTCTGCCGATCAACGCGTCAGGAAGCAGCAGACAGAGCAGCGATGTTGATCGTGTTATCACCGTGACGGAGGACGAGGTTCGGAGAGAATTAAGGAGAGTAAACATCAGAAAAGCCGCCGGACCTGATGGGATTACTGGTCGCGTTCTGAGATCGTGTGCCGATCAGCTTGCTGGTTTGTTTACTTCCATCTTTAACGAGTCCCTTGCTACCTCTGTGATTCCCACCTCATTCAAGAAATCTGTCATCATCCCTGTGCCTAAGAACAGTAAACCCTCTTGCCTGAATGACTATCGTCCAGTTGCCCTCACATCAACAGTCATGAAGGTTTTTGAGAGACTTTTAAAGAAACACATATGCTCCTCCATCCCTGCTACCTTGGACCCTCTTCAGTTTGCCTATCGCCCAAATAGGTCTACTGATGATGCCATCTCTCAGGTACTGCACTCTTCCCTCACTCATATTGACAGCAAAAATGGCAACTATGTCAGACTGTTATTCATTGACTATAGCTCAGCTTTCAACACTATAGTCCCCTCCAAGCTAGCTGTCAAACTCTCAGACCTCGGCTTAAACACTCCACTCTGTGACTGGATCCAAGACTTCCTCACCGGCAGACCACAAGTGGTGAAAATGGGCCAGTTCACCTCCAACTCCATCACCCTGAACGTAGGAGCCCCGCAGGGCTGCGTTCTGAGTCCCCTGCTCTACTCTCTCTACACACACGACTGTGTGTCCTCTCACAGCTCCACTTCTATTGTCAAATTTGCTGATGATACTGTGGTTCTGGGCCTCATTTCCAACAATGATGAGACCGCATACTTGGGTGAGGTAGAGAGACTAACATCATGGTGCCAGGACAACTGTCTCTCTCTGAACGTGAGCAAAACTAAAGAGCTGATTGTAGACTTCAGGAAGAGACAGCAGCGGCCCTACACTCCTCTTATGATCAGTGGGACCCCTGTGGAGAGAGTAAGCAGCTTCAAGTACCTCGGTGTAAACATCTCCGAGGACCTGACTTGGACTGCACACATTCAAACACAGGTCAAGAAAGCCAGGCAAAGACTGTACCATCTGCGACAGCTGAGGAAATTCAGGGTCTCACCAGCAATCCTGAAAACTTTCTATTCAGGGGCCATAGAAAGTGTATTGACTCAGTGCATCTCAGTGTGGTACAGTAACGCCACAAATCAGGACTGCAAGGCCCTGCAGAGAGTCGTGCGCTTAGCTGAGCGCATCTCTGGGTCTGCCCTCCCCTCTCTGCAGGACATCTACCTCAAACGCTGCAGAAGCAGAGCTGCAAAAATAATCAAGGACTCATATCACCCCGGTAACCGTCTTTTCATCACACTTCCTTCGGGCAAGCGCTTCAGAAGTGTGATGGCAAAAACTGAGAGACTGAGAAGGAGCTTCTACCCTCAGGTCATCAGGCTCCTAAACTCAGTCTCATAAACATCTACAGGACTCATTTAATTAACTGCGACACCCATCATTCTCCATCATCCGCATTGCTGCTATGTGTACATACCCGGTTCATCCTGTTTGCACATTCATCTTGCACATCCCTGGTTATATTAATATTTATTAAACCCTCAGTTGACTGTATTGCACATTTTAGTTCATTGCACATTTTACTCATTTTATTTCTTGTTTGTACTATTATTATTATTATTATTACTTTTATTTTTATCTTATTCCTACCTATATTTATAGATATGCTCCTGTGTTATGTATAATCTTTTTTTTTTTTTATTTTTTTTTTTGCACTGTCCATTGAGCGGACCCGTCCTGATCTACATTTCACTACTGATTATACCCTGTATGATTGTGTATGTGACAAATAAACAAGAACCTTGAACCTTGAGAACCTTATATTCAGTGAGCATATCTGCAATGTATTTAGGTCCTAGACCATTGAGTGACTTATAAACGAGTAAAAGTACTTTAAAATCAATCCTAAATGTAACTGGAAGCCAGTGTAAGGACCTGAGGACTGGTGTGATGTGCTCAGATTTTCTGGTTCTAGTCAGAATCCTGGCAGCAGCGTTCTGGATGAGCTGCAGCTGTCTAATGGGCTTCTTTGGAAGGAGACCATTACAATAATCCACCCTGCTGGTGATAAAGGCATGAACAAGTTTCTCCAAGTCTTGACTGGAAACAAAACATCTAATTCTTGCAATGTTTTTGAGATGATAGTATGCTGATTTAGTTACTGTTTTGACATGACTACTAAAACTAAGGTCTGTCTCCAGAATCACCCCAAGATTTCTGACTTGATTTTTAGTTGTTTGATCCATAAAGTCAAGGTATGCATTCCCCTTGAGAACTTCATCTTTGTTTCCAAATGACTTCAGTTTTCTCCTTGTTTAGCTGAAGAAAGTTCTGGCACATCCAACTGTTAATTTCATCAATGCATTGGCAGAGGGAGTCAATGGGGCTATAGTCATTTGGAGATAAGGCTAGGTAAATCTGGGTATCATCAGCATAGCTGTGATAGGCAATTTGGTTCTTTCTGATTATTTGACTTAGTGGGAGCATATACAGGCTAAACAAGAGCGGTGCAAGAACTGAGCCTTGTGGGACTCCGCATGTCATGGACGTCCACTTAGACTTATGCTCTCCTATACTCACATAATAACCTCTCCCTTCTAAGTATGACCTGAACCATTTGAGTACCATCCCAGAAAGCACGACCCAGTTTTCCAGTCTCTCTAGAAGTATGTTATGATCGACAGTGTCAAACGCAGCACTAAGATCTAGTAGTACCAGCACTGATATTTTGCCAGAATCATAATTAAAGTGAATATCATTTATTATCTTAATGAGTGCTGTCTCTGTGCTGTGATGCACGCGGAAACCAGATTGAAAATTGTCCAGGTATCCATTTGAGTTTAAGTAGTTGTTCAGCTGATTAAAAAGTACCTTTTCAATAATCTTACCTATGAAAGGAAGATTTAATATTGGTCTATAGTTGCTCAACATGGTGTTATCAAGATTGCGCTTTTTCAGAAGGGGCTTAACAACTGCAGTTTTCAGGGAGTTTGGAAAAGTCCCAGAGATAAGTGAGGCGTTCACCACTTCTAAGAGATCTGCTTCTAAACAGTTAAGCACACTTTTGAAAAAAAGATGTGGGAAGTGTGTCAAGATAGCAGGTTGACGATTTAAGGTGCTGTACTAGCAAGCAAACTCATTGCATTTGCTGTCGGAGAGCATTTCACTGGGAATCTGACTTGGGGGGTTTGTCAGTCTCTCAACAGTAGCAAAAAGAGTGCAAGTGTTGTTTAAGTTACTGTTTATAAGGTTTGAGAAGAAGGTCTGTCTAGCTGTGGCTAGTTCCACATTGAAAGCATGAAGGCTGTCTTTATAGATGCTATAGTGAATTTCGAGTTTCGTCTTCCGCCACATCCGCTCAGCTTTTCTGCATTGTCTTTTCATACTCTGAACTGCTGTTGATTTTCTCCAAGATGATTTTTGTCTGCCAGTCTTCTTGCTGACCTTTACCGGAGCAATATCATCAATAACATTCTTAACTTTTGAGTTAAATGAATCCAGGAGATGATCAACAGAGTCTGCAGAAATGCTTGGTGTTAAAGATATAGCCTTGATAAATAGCACACTAGTGTTCTCATTAATGCATCTCTTTCTGACAGAGACAGATCTAGATTCAGTGGTAGCAACTGGAGTTGTGTTTGAAAAGACAAGCATCACGGTTACTATCGCTCATACTTGAAGTTACAGATTTAAACAGCCTTAACAGAAACATCACTGTTTGTGAATTAACTTATGATTGATATTATGTGATCAGATGTGCTATTGTCACCTAGTGGATGATAAAATCCCAACAGCCTCACGTTACAGCGGTGAGATTAATGTAGATGAACACCACTCTCACTTTCTTCAGAAAATCGTCTTCAGAAGAGACGTCTGAGCTGTGAAGACCTGCGTGAGGTGGCAGAACAACAGCAAATCGATGAGTCTATTCATCAGGTAGCTGTGCCATTGAGAAGTCATTGTGAATGAGATTACCATTGATCTGTGCTGCCGGACTGACCCACCTTACAACCACAGCGTCTATGTGTGTGTGTGTGTCCACAGACACTGATGCATTGTGAAATGACACAAAGCACTGCCTCATGGGAAACAATAACGCTTGCTAATGAAATCAATGGCTTTGCTCTTTGCTGTCTTGAAATGTCACTCTGTGTTGGGTTTGTTGGTTGGAGGGAGTTTGTGTAGTGTGCACTAGGTAGAGAAGATCTCTGGTAAACATACAGTGTGCCGTTACAGCGCGACAGAGAAATAATGTGCGTTTGCAGGCTGAATTGAATGTGATTGGTAAGACAGAGTGACCACCGCTGCATAAAACAAAGAAATAGACTTCTGTTGCATTGTCTTCACAACAAACACACAGCAGTAAAACAATGGTATTCCTTTCATCCACAGCAGGACAGATCATATATGCTCTGATGTATTGTGTGGCATTCTGCACTATACTTTACAAACAGACTGTTTCTAGACGGGAGAAAGATCAAATATTAGACGTTTGTCACAAATATTGGAATTTCTGAATC
>CM049855.1:32286070-32338570 GCA_027422415.1 Schizothorax lantsangensis
ACGTGCTCCTCCCGAACTTTGTTAATAAAACATCATATAAAGACAGTTAATAATGTTGTTAGTTTTACCATCAGTTCAAGCCCGAGAGAGGAACAGAGTCACGTGACAGACACAGTGATGAAGCTCGTATGTGTTTGAACACAAGCAGTGGTTAAGACAGGTGACTCCACTGTGATGAGACCCTGTTACCCTCTCTCTCTCACACACACACTCACACACACAACGCGTTACATGCAAAACTCCGCATTTGAACAGTCAATAGCAAATACTTGAACTAATAGCAAAACATACTTACAGTCACTGATTCAGAAGCGCCAGATTGTCATAAATTGACCCTTTTTTATTTTTTTAGAAATAGCCTTCGTGCAGTCAGCCTTGTACTCTTCTAGGTTCACCAAACTGTCGTACATAAAATGCATTGCACAAATTCGAACATTTGGGTTGTGCTGTTCTGTTGTAAACAAATCTTAACAATGATTCCTAAATGCATCTACTTTCAGAAGAACAAATAAAGTGCGTTTGCTTTGGCACAGAAACACACAGCGTCTCCCTGACACGGCTGCATCAACACTACTGCGTTACTGAAACCACGTCTTCTTTCCTCACGTGAACATTTGAGCTGCATTACACAAATATTTCCACATCGTAGACATGTGGGGGGTGTTTGAATGAGGTGTTTTAGCCCGGTCTGGATCAGCTTTCTCTTTTAGACAGAATCAATCCTTTTGTGGGAGACTTTGAGCTTTGTGACTCTGCAGATCGTATACATGCACAAACAGCTACATAACACACTAAAGAAAAGAAAAACAAGAAATCGCATCATATGACTCGTTCTTTCACTGATGAACCTGTTGATTTTGAAATAAATTACTGGTAACACTTTAGTTTAGTGACCATTTCTCACTTTTAGTTAGTTGCTTATTAGCATGTATATTATTATCATATCGGCTGTTTATTAGTACTCATAAAGCACATATTAATGCCTGACCATATTCTTCATCTCTAATCCAACCAATACCTAAACTTAACAACTACCTTACTAACTATTAATAAGCAGCAAATTAGGAGTTTATTGAGGCAAAAGTCATAGTTAATAATTTGAGTAAAGAGATTTGGTCCCCAGACTAAAGTGTGAACAAATGACTTCAAATGCAGTTTATTATTGTGCTAAAAACAGAAAGCACAAGCTTTTGCATCAGGTTACTGAATCACTAAATACAACCGTACGGGACAAGAAAATAGTAATAGATACGTTCTGCTGATGCAAATTGGGGGTGAAATAATAAAGTTCACTTTGGCAGCGTTTATGTCGTCTTTGTTTTCAATGGAGAAAAACAAATGAACAAAGGCTGAATGAAAAACAGGACAACAGGTGCTATTAAAATTAATTACTCCGCTTTCTAAAAACATCCACCATGCTGTATTCTCCTACTCCCTTCCTTTGCACACATGTACAGGTGTTTTGTATTGTCATTCAAAAAGTGCAAGTTTAGTTGTTCATGTGGTCTACATAGGGGTGGGCGCTATACCGGTATGAACGTGACTACCGGTATTATGCTGTGCCATGATATGGATTTTGCTATACCGTGGATACCGTTACATATTCATGGTTTCATTGGATGGACAGACAAAGATTTTTCGCCCCCCGTCATCAGAGAGAGAGAGAGATGCCCCGCTTGATCGGACATAAATCAGATTCAGGATAGTTTTTGCTCCAAACACACGATCGGCTTTTCAGAACGGCACACAAACTGGATTACAATAATTTCCCAAACTGTAATTTGTGTGGTAATATTACTAAGTCTGTAAACTAGGGCTGTCAAAATGGCTGAAAAACTAAATTCGAATTTTGTACCTAAATATTATCAAAATTTGAATTATATTCGAATTTAAAAGTCATAATTTCAGTTAGAGGAAAAAAAGCTTTTGGCTTCTCCCCTGAGGCCACAAGAGGGCGCATCGAGCTAAATATACTAGTTCACTGTTATTCAAAGCATAAAATAACACGACTATCTTTGAAAAATGTGCATAATGTTTAACATAATGTTTAACCATATATAATTAATTAATTAAATTGCTTAAACAATTAGAAACAAAAAAGCATCATGTATATGCACAGCACGGAAAACCAATCACAAAGAGTAACGTTTTTTTCATTTAAAAACACGAGATGCAGTGGAATGGGGAGAGACCCGTCCCGCCATAACGTTTTGAGACATGTTTTTTCAAAGTTGAACTTATAATAATTTTAAATCACTTTCTAAATATCCGACTCTCTTGTGCGACGCTGATAGATGTCCCTCTAGAAGATGTGATAAATATGCGTTCTGTGTGAACGGCTTGGTTTCAGTTTGACGTAAACAACATCTCCGCATTGATGTTCTCTTTTTCTGCAGTATTTTGAATGAACAGCGTATCCAGTGGGTTCGACTGGATAAGTAAAAAAGCATGAGAATGCAATGACACCTACCTACATCTTCATCGCATCTCGTGCGCCACTGATAAGGCTGTCTGACGCACACCTAAAATTCGAATGCAACGTTTTGCATTCGAATGTGGATTTTTTTTAAAAATTCGACTAGTATTTGAAATTCGATTTTTTTTTTTTGACAGCCCTACTGTAAACGTCCGTTAACACAGAGACGCAGAACACGGACACAGAGAGAAAATACTGCAGCAGATCACTGTTCACATGCTCCGAATATAGGAAGACAAATATAAATATGAATTGGGGGAAGGGGGTTAATATGAATAAGTATCTGAAGGGAACTCTCTTCAGAAAACTTTAGATTATTTTTCTCTTACATCCGTCTGTGTTCATAAGCGCAGATCAGCTTTATTTACCGCGGTAACCAAAGCAACGCTAAACTGAAGTCATAAGCGCCCTCTGCTGTCAGAGAGTGAATCTGCATCTTCTTTCAGTCCATTTGCTGTTTTGCACACATCTGAAGTCAGACCATTACATTATTCTTGAAATAATGTTTTTTTCTAGTTATATAAGGTTAAAATACATATTTTGCATACTAAGGTCTACTAAAATGTGATCCAATTTAAATCTGCCTAATGATACAGGTGTTCCTCAACCTGACAGTCCACCAGCTATAATAACAGAACAGAAACCGCTTGTGCGTACCTTCTGTTACCAGGCCAAAGTCTTGTTTTCTTTGCTTTCCTGAAGATTCATGACAATCATGAGTCAGAGAGAAAGTGTCACCCAAAGGGATGATGGGAAAGGCTTTGTTATTAATAAGCTCAGAGCAAACAGCCAATCACTGTTCTGTGTTAACAAGCTCCTCATCTGTATTCAGAGCGTCTCGTTTTAATTAGACTACATGCACAGGGCCTCCTGAGCTTGTGTGTGTGTGTGTGTGTGTGTGTGTGTGTGTGAGAGGGTGTGTGAGTGTGAGTGTGTGTGTGTGTGTGTGTGTGTGTGTGTGTGTGTGTGTGTGTGTGTGTGTGTGTGTGTGTGTGTGTGTGTGTGTGTGTGTGCGTGTGTGTGTGAGTGTGTGTGTGTGTGAGTGTGTGAGTGTGTGTGTGTGTGTGTGTGTGTGTGTGTGTGTGTGTGTGTGTGTGTGTGTGTGTGTGTGTGTGAGTGCGTGTGTGCGTGTGTGCGAGTGTGTGAGTGAGTGAGTGTGAGTTTGTGTGTGAGTGTGTGAGTGTGTGTGTGTGTGAGTGTGTGTGTGTGTGTGAGCGTGTGAGCGTGTGTGTGTGTCTGTGAGTGTGTGTGAATGTGTGTGTGTGTGTGTGTGTGTGTGTGTGTGTGTGTGTGTGTGAGTGTGTGTGTGTGTGTGTGTGTGTGTGTGTGTGTGAGTGTGTGTGTGTGTGTGTGTGTGTCTGTGAGTGTGTGTGTGAGTGTGTGAGTGTGTGAGTGTGTGTGTGTGTGTGTGTGTGAGAGTGTTTGAGTGTGTGCGTGTGTGTGAGAGAGTGTGTGAGTGTGTGCGTGTCTGTGTGTGTGTGTGTGTGTGTGTGTGTGTGTGTGTGTGTGTGTGTGTGTGAGTGTGTGTGTGAGTGTGAGTGTGAGTGTGAGTGTGTGTCTGTGTCTGTATCTGTGTCTGTGTGAGTGTGTGTCTGTGTCTGTGTCTGTGTGAGTGTGTGAGTGAGTGTGTGAGTGTGTGAGTGAGTGTGTGTGTGTGTGTGTGTGTGAGTGAGTGTGTGTGTGTGAGAGTGCGAGTGTGTGTGAGTGTGTGTCTTTGTCTGTGTCTGTGTCTGTGTCTGTGTCTGTGTGTGTGTGTGTGTGTTCACATGCCCCCCGCTGATCTGGATCTCTGTTTTCTCTTCTTGCATCATGTTCTCTCACCTGTCACTAGCTTTCATTTGATGCCCTACTTGCAGTGTTTTTCATGTTTACATGGCTTTCTAGAACAGTTGACTGTGATTGGTCAACAATGGCATTCATGTGTGTATAATTACTGGTAAACTCCACAACGTAATTGACCATTTCAACTCATTTCTGCATCTGTTGTATCACCGCATGCTGTTTTATCCTTGTATAATATATACTCATATATAATTGTATACAATTTTATCAAATAATTAAATGCATATCTTAATATTAATAATAATGTAATATTTTAATATAACATTTAAACTTCTATCGGTATTTGATGTTATGTTGTTTATTGATTTGTTTAGTCATGTAGCAAGTACTAAGGTATAACAGTATGACTTTCCATAAAGCTGCTTTGAATCTATGTCTACTTTGAAAAAATACAAAGCATAAAACATACTCTACACAAACATGTGGATGCATATAGCTTCCTATAGCTGGAGAATGATTTCAGTTGTTACATTCAGAGATTTCTCCCAATGCAAGTAATGCAAAACACAAAATATGCATTATACTGCCACAAGGGGCACAATAGCAGACATTTTCTGTTATCTGATTAATAGCACATCTGAAACACATTTGAAGCAAACTGCATGAAAATACATTGTTACTGAGACAGAAAAGCTTCAGTGGGCTCGTGTGTGTGCTTCCATGTGTAGCCACAGCTCAATACTAGATTGAGTGTTTAGACATCTGGTCTCTGACCTCACACACCTCAGCTCAGTCCTCAGAAGCTGGACTTTATTGAGAGGTTTGCTGATTTATGACTGTACACGAAGGTTACAGTTTAGTTCGAGTTAAGGTTAAGTCAAAGATTAATGTTAGGGTCAAAGCGTACTGGACATTCGGTCATAACCAACAATCTGCTACATCTCATAACCAACTACCAATGTAGAAAAACACTCTGCATTTCATCCCAGAGAGAAGACGGCCGCATGCATGATGCATTGTGTGTGTTTGTGCAGTAATGACACTGATGAAGTGTTAGGCACAGGTGAATTACTCTGTTACAGTAATTACAAGCCATCTTGGAGTGCTGCACTGATGCATTATGGGGAGGCTTTATAAGAAACCTCTCTCTCTCTCTGATGCATTGGCTAGTTTAGAGATGCTTCAAATGTCTGCATCTGTATGTGTGTGTGTGTGTGTGTGTGTATGAAGGAGCCTTTATCTGGTCCACAGGTGCCTCATTTGCTTTCACAGCACTTCCCGTCTCTCTCTCGCAGCCCTCGAACCAGTTCACTCTCGCTTTTCACTTCAGCCTTTTTTCATTTAAACATCAGAAAGATGTATTTTGTTGTTGCTATGAAGTTGCTATGAACCAGAAATAGTGTCCGATCTTCTCTGTATTGTGACGTGCATCTGTTGGTTGTTGATTGGATGCAGGCAGATATGAATATGAGATTGAAGTCGATGGTAAGAAATGGTTGGCTTAATGATTGGAGAAAACCTGCAAACGTACCCTAGTAAAAAATAAGGCAGTGGCTATTTGCGATAAAGGCTATTTATAAAGTTAAAATAGCATATTTTCTTAGTGATAGCTGCTATTTACACTAAGTGCAAATATTGATGGATTCTATTTACACTGTGTTCAAATAGCAGGATTTTCTGCTACTTATACTGCAAATACTGGCAATTATCTGCACCTCAGTACTGTAGTAAATTATAAAACAGTATGAAATAATAAAATTATAATTTTAATTCAAATTATTAAATGGATGCTACCTTATTGGGACAATAAAGCCCTCACTACACCTACCCGATACTTTATTTACAACTTTTCAATTATTTCCTTCATTTTTATTGAAAATAAATGCCTTACCAATGTGATATGAGATTTGAAAACGGAGAAAAAAAAGTTATGAAATAAAGAAAAAGAAAAAAAGTCTGTGGTGGGCGGAGTTAGTGTTAATAGCCTCTGCCAACAAGGCATGCTATTTGCACTTAGTGTAAATAGACACAAATTTATTTGAAATACATTTATATCATGCTAAGCATACTACAGTTACATTTACATATGTACTTAATAAAAATACCTTGCAATTGTACTTTTCGTACACTAAACTGGTAAACTTAAAGCTAAACTAAGCTGAAACAACTAATTTTGTGCTTGATGCACTTTAATTGTGCTGAAGTCCAACTAAAGATATACTGAAGTATATGTGATTGTGTTAAAGTGGAACTATACTTCAGGTACACTTTATATATCTTGCATTTAAAGACCGATTTTATTCAAATCTTCATCAATAGTGACATTAAAACACATTTAGGCTTAATATTAATACATGTGCATTGTGCACAATGTTGTGCTCCAAATAAAGTTAAATTATAATTTAATATTAGTAACTCTTGAGCAATACTTCAGTAAATATGTTAATAGATTTGAACTACACTTAATATAAAATAAATGTATTTTAAATATATAATTTTTTTACTATGGTAAGCAGAGAGAAGGTGTTTCACAGGAAGATTTTGATCTAAGACTTTGAGTTCAAAAATTAAAGGTGAAAAAATGAAACATGAATGACTCGTTTATGTAATCTATAACATGCATTAAGATCGTTTTAATGGTTTGAGTGGCAATAAAACTTGCTGGCCTGTTTGATATCTGCATAAAATGTCATGAAATGTCCACAACTGGCATTCAGATTTCTGAGATGCTGAAAAAAATCATGAAAGTCATAACAAAAAGAGGAGTGAGATGAGCTAATATTGCAAGCAATTGTGGGACAATGTGTCTGTATCACATCATCATGCTTTTATTTGCCTCCAGGAGTGTGACGACTTCTGAATTGCATTTTAACAATGAGTTGTGTTTGTGAATCAGAAAGTACATGCAGTTCTCCTCCTGATACGTGAACGTGTTTCAGAGTCCCGCCGAGTGTGAATAGTGTCTGCTATTGTAACCCGTCTCTCGTCTTCTCTCTCAGAACCCATGCGGACCCCCAAGAGTCTGAAGATCGCAGAGACACAGGCGCGCTTCATCGCCGTGGACTGGGAGTCGCTGGGCTACAACATCACCCGCTGCCACACCTTCAACGTCACCATCTGCTACCACTACCACAAAACCAACCAGAGCAAAGCCGACTGCCTGGAGATGGACCCCAAAGCCCCCCGACACGTGGTGGGCAACCTGCCGCCTAACACCAACGTCAGCCTGAAGATGATCCTCACCAACCCGGAGGGACGCAAAGAGAGCGACGAGACCGTGATCCAGACGGAGGAGGATGGTACGAGACTGTAGCACACACTTCACTACCCTTTCTGAACACAACAGTATCCGTATCCGTAGATTCAAATAATTACATTTTAGAATTCACACATTTTATAGAATACAAATGAATGCAAGATGTTAAAGATATATAGCGGATAAAAGAAGTATTGAACACGTCAACATTTTTCTCAGTAAATGTATTTCTAAAGGTGCTGCTGATATGAAACTTTCACCAGATGTCGGTAACAACTCAATTAATCCATACATACAATAAAACAAATACGTTCAGAAATTAAGTTATGTGTAATAAAATGGAATGACACAGGGAAAAAGTATTGAACTACTGCAATTTATTTAAAATTGTACAAAAGCCTTTGTTGGTGATGACAGCTTTAAGACGCCTCCTGTAGGAGAAACTAGTGGCGTGCATTGCTCAGGTGTGATTTTGTCTTCAAATCTTGAAGGTTTTGTGGTCTCTTCTATGAACTCTGACCTTTAGTTCTTATTTTCTATTGGGTTCAAGTCAGGTGATCGTCTGGTCGTTCTAGCAGCTTTATTTTCTTTCTCTGAAACCAATCGAGAGTTTGCTTGGCTGTGTTTGGGATCATCTTCATCATCCTGGTACTGTAGGTGTTGGGACTGAAGCAGATAATATTAATTTCCACTGACGAGGGGCAGGATTGCTTTCTAATTACTGATAGATTTCAGGTTTTCCATGCCTTTTTGCATGTGTTCAATACTTTTTCCCTGTGTCATTCCGTTTTATTACACATAACTTCATTTCTGAACTTATTTGTTTAGTTTTGTTTGTATGTATGACTTACTTTGGTTGTTATCGACATCTGGTGAAAATTTCATATCAACAGCACCTTTAGAAATATATTTACTGACAAAAATGGTGACGTGTTCAATACTTATATTACCCGCTGTATACAGGTTCCAAAAAATAGAAACGGTGTTGCTCATTATGTTTTTTATTAAGGGGAAACTGGTTGTTTTTCTGAGCCGTTTCATTCATTTGGTTTGAAAACCAAAATTACTAATATATGAGTTAAATGCATTAATTTAAAGCTGGAAAGTACAGGCCTGCGGCATCGGTTTCTGCATTATTCTTGAAAATTAGCTCTATGTCCAATAACTGCGCTGTGTTATGCATGAGATCGCATTACAGCGGAGAATTCAAATGTTTCAGATGCATTGTTTCACCTCCGTCATCTGTTGAACATTTGTCATTCAGAGACATATGGGTCGAGACTCGAAAGACACTGCAGGTGAATAGGGTAAACATTTTGACTAATATCACAAATCAAATAGTCTAATAGTCATGAATGGACTAGGACTTTGACTTTCGTTGCACGCTCTTACAGACAGTATTTGAGACTCTTGTAAAATGCATTTCGAAACTCACACCCGTACATAAATGCAATTGTCAATCCCAAGCACAGACAGTGTGAATATAGCCTAAAAGAAGGCATGTTATGGAAACAAAATAGCCCAAAATCTCAAAATGACCAGTGCATGAAAAACAATGGTTTGCATGTAGCGTCTTGCCTTAAAATCTTAATTTTAATGAGCTTATGTCTCATTTTAAATCATTTTAAGTCACCTTAAAGGCCCCTAGTGGACCTCGGGTTGAGAACCACTGACCTAGAATGACTTGGTACAGATTTATGTGGTGTGTCATGTGATTGCGGGTCCAGGTGTGCTGACTTGCTCTTTTCCATATAGTGTTAAGTCCTTCTGTGCAGCTGTGTAGGGCAGATGATCACTGATTCTCACTGTATGATAGCATGAAGAGTGTGACGTGGCTCTGGACTCTGTTGTGGCTAGTTTAGTTTCTCGGCACGCTGTCGGTCCACAGATAAGTGCTCAGGCATAAGGGAGTCTGACATGAATTCATTTTGCCCTCGCTTTCCTCCATACTGAGGTGAGCCATCAAGATCATTGATTGGAGGGGCAGCAAAACCAAACGTCTAGATATCGCAAAACCATAAATAATGTTATCCACACTGACAATTTAAGAATGCCACAGTTTGAGTTTTACAATATGGGGTCAGAAAAACATCCAGGTGTAAAGGCATCAAACCCCATTCTTCCTCCATTCGTTTGGGTGTTCGGTGTCAATCAGCCAATCAGTTTGGCAATAGAAACAGATCTCAGATTGTATTGATGACTTCTGCTATTTGAACAGATCAATGCTTGAGCGACATGGCGAGATGAATAGGGCCTGTGTTTGGTAGGACACACTTCTGCTCAGGGCTTCCAGTGGCAGATGACAGCCGATGACAATCAGTGCGTTTACATGGACAACAATATTCTGATTTTAACACAATTAAGATGGCACTCTGGTTAAGAATCTACCATGTAAACAGAGATTTTTGATTACCTTAATCCGGCTAAAGTCATAATCGAAGTAAACACCAATCGAATGAAGACATGTGGAGTATTCCCATTTTAGTCTGGACTTTTCCAATCAAAATCTGGAATCTGAGGGAGCAAAAAAATCAAAATATTGAGAAAATCACCTTTAAAGTTGTCCAAATGAAGTTCTTAGCAATGCATATTACTAATCAAAAATTAAGTTTTGATATATTTATGGTAGGAAATTTACAAAATATCTTCATGGAACATGATCTTTACTTAATGTCCTAATGATTTTTGGCATAAAAGAAAAATCAATAATTTTGACCCATTCAATGTATTGTTGGCTATTGCTACAAATATACCCCAGCGACTTAAGACTGGTTTTGTGCTCCAGGGACACATATAGCATGACAAATAATTAATTGCACTTGAACCTATCGTAAAATTAAAATGATAAAACGGATAGTTCCGGTCCTTGATTCTGATTGGTTGAGCTGTGTTCGAAGCTGTTGTAAATTACTCTACAAACATACACCTTTGTTTACTTTGTGTGTTGCTCGGCAACCACTTTGTTGGAACCCCAACCGTTTCTGAGGAACTACATTTTTTGGCGGAAGAATAATATTTTTATTAATATCATTACACTTTATTTGCTCTGTTTTATTTTGTGAAACCTTACTACGTATATGGAATAACCGTTTTATAAAAGCAATAATCCCCATGAAGCCGTGGTTTACAGTGAATTTATAACAGCTAAGGGGCTTTAATAACTAATAACAACGCCCCTTAGCTGTTATAAAATCACTGTAAACCACGGCTTCACGGGGATTATTGCTTTAATGAAACACCCAAAACTGTATATGGCACCATAACGAAGACATTGGATTGCGTCGTGTGGGTATGTGGGAACATGAAAGGAATATTCTAAAAGCAGCTCATGTAAACACCTTAATCATAATATTGTCTTATTCTGAATAAGGTAAATAATGAGATTACTGATGTCCATGTAAACGTAGTCATTAGCCCCTTTCACACAGAGATTCCGGAAAATACACGGGTAATGTGTTCCGGCATGTTCCCGGATCGTCATTTGCCATTCACACCGCCAGTTTTTCCGAATTTGCGTGCGTTCAAAAACCCGTAAAGATCCCGTAGACACGTGACCTTCATGTGACTGTATAATGCGCCGCGCACCATCTAAATGTACAGCTTCAGCGCATAGTGAGGAGCCCCTGATCGCTGCTTCATTCCATTTACATATTTTTCCGTGTGACGTTGATCTGCCTTCAAAACACCCGGTAAAACAGCACACGATAAAGTCGTCATCACTACGCCATCCTTTACGGCATGTCCGGCTTTTGTTCACACAGCGCTCGTTCCGGGACTGAACCCGGCAATGTTACTAGGTCCCAACCCGGAATTAATCCCGGGACGTGTTTGCGTTCACACAGAAGGCACTCCGGCAATTTTCTGGCAATTTTCCGGGACCTACGTGCAGTGTGTAAGGGGCTATTGAGAGTCATGAATCCATGTTGAATTTTAAAATAATAGTGTTCCTGGATCCAAATGTACAGAATCCATAATCCCACCATAAAGCTGTCCAGCCAGTGTCCATATACACAAAGGAGTATTGGGAAGCACCTCTTAATTATTGAATTCATGTGTTTCATTCAGACTCATTGCCACAAGTGTATTAAATCAAGCAACTACATTTGCACACATCTCTGAAAAAGGGTCTTTCTGAAGAGCTCAGTGAATTCAAGCTTAGTACTGTGATAAAATGCCACCTTTGATGAAATGTCATACCTGATAGGTATTCAATGCTGTAAGTATTATTGGAAATTATAAGCATTTAGCAGCAGCAACTCAGCCACAAAGTCACAGAGCGGCTCACGAAGTGCTGAGGAGCTTGGTGTGTACTCTGCTGATTCCAGAGCTGAAGATCTCCACACTTCCACTGGTATTAATATCAGCATAAAACCATGCGGTGGGAGCTTCATGGAATGGGTTTCCACGGCTGAGCAGCTGCATGCAAGCCTCCCATCATCAGTACAATGCCAAGCGTAGGATGACGTGGAGTAAAGCATGCAGACACTGGACTCTGGAGCAGTGGAAACCTGTTCTGTGTTTGGCAGTCTGATGGCGAGTAAAGTTTGTTGGATGAGGCATTAGAATGGTATGGGGCTGTTTTATAGGGGTTTGGCTGAGCCTCTTACTTCCAGTTTCTTACCAAGACATTTTGGACAGTGCTACCCTAGTGAAAAATAAATATACTTAAATGTATTTGAAATACATTTATTTCATGCTAAGTATGCTAAAAATACATTTTCATATTTATGTACTTAATAAAATGCCCTGCAACTGTACTTTTAGTGTACTAAACCGATATACTTAAAGTCTGCTAAACTGGAACAACTAATTTAATGCACTTTAATTGAGCGTAAGTAATGCTGAAGTCCAATTAAAGATGTGCTAAAGTGGAACTATTGCAAGTACACTTTAAAGATTTTGCTTTTAAAGACTGATATTATTTAAAGATCATACAATTCTCATCAAAAGTGACATTAAAACACATTTTAGACTTAATATTAAGAAATGTGCATTGTGCACAAGTAGTAAGCTAAATAAAGTTTAATTATAATTTTTATATGAGCAAGTCTCGAGCTATCTGTCAGTTAATATGTTAATAGATTTTAACTATACTTAGTATGAAATAAATGTATTTTAAATATATAATTTTTTACTAGGGTATACACTCCAAATTCTTGCGGAAAGCCTTCCCAGAAGAGTGGAAGCTATTATAGCTGCAGGGGGACTAACTTTATATTATTGTCTATGTGTTTAGAATGCAATGACATTAAAGTCCCTGTTGGTGCAAGGTGTCCCAATACTTTTATCCATATACTGTAGGGTGACCATATTTTAGTTAGGGGGCGGGGACATGGGCGGGGCTTCGCCTTACAGTATGTAGCAAGGGTTTTTTTGTTTGCTTATTTTGTTTTTATAATAAATAAAATTAAAACAAGTCAATAGAACAGAAAAAGAATAGATAATGCTAGTGATAAAAGCTCATTATTTATAATAAATAAAAAGAAAATAAGTAGAAAGAATAGAGAATGCTAGTATTTTTTTCTTTATAAATAAAACAAGTAGTTAGAATAGAGAGTGCAAATGTTAGAGGGTCAAGTTTTTTAATTAAAAAAGCAGATAAATTATAATTAGCATTAGAATAGAGAGTGCTAGAGTTAGAGGGTCAAATGAAGATGAAAGAGATGTTTTCAGCCGTTTCTTGAAAATATTAAGGACTTGCTTGGATCGAGTTGGGAAGGTCATTCCACCAGTTAATGTAAAAGTCCATGAAAGTTTTATCATAGGTAGAATGCAAAATGTTTCAATACAAGCATTTCAGTCAAATGTAATTTATGCAATATTTCAAACCTTTAACCCACTTGAGAAAATCAACCCATGGCAACAGTTTAGAAGAAGCCCAATTGTGTGGAAAAAACACGGCCTTGGCAACCCTGCAGGAGTCAGATTTGACTGAGCACAAGTCGAGAATAAGGAGAGATGACTGATAAGACCATGCTGGAGTATTTGCTGAGCTCTTGTTAGATATCTGATCTTGTTAGATGTGCTCCCTTTACACAGAGTGCGTGTGATCACGAAATCGAAAGTGAAAGTAAACAGCGCAAACGCTCATTCAACAATATTTAAATACACCGCATGATAGCGGCTCTCTGATGATATACAATATTAGAATGTTTAAAGGAGTGGACAGGAAAATCACGGGAGTGAAACACATGTTGCGGGAGCAGGCGGTAGCCCCTCACTGCAGAACAAAGATCCAGGGGGCGGGGTTGGATCTACATCTAGGGGGTGGAGATTGGTAGGTTTAGGGGTGAAGATGGGTAGGTTTAGGGGTGGGGGTGGGTGGGTTTAGGGATCAGGGGGTGGAGACGGGTAGGTTTAGGTCTATGTAAGGTGGGAGGAGTTGGATCTAGATCCAACTCCGCCCCCTGGATCTTGTGTTCTGCAGTGAGGACCATCTCGGAGCAGGCGGCAATGGTCAGAAATTCAGCGGGAGCGGGACGAAGAAAACAGCCGAATCCCGGACATTTTGGGCGATTAAGAAATCCCGGCCGGATGCATTTTTTTAGGTCCAAAAAGAGGACATGTCTGGGAAAAAGAGGACATATGGTCACCCTAATATACTGTTGTATAGATCTCACATCTCACCCAGAAACACACGGATCTGCTGAAGTGATGTAAGATCAGGTGACTGACGATATATATCCAATAGATCAAATGCAGCATTGGCCCATTTAAAATGTTTACATGATTACACTGACATCTTTGTGTAACATCTCTCATGGAGAAACAGATCAAGACGTGTCAAGAATGTATAAATATAACTTTTTTTATTCAGAAGATGAGATGAGTGAGGCAAATAATTCAAATAAGGATAAAGGCAGGAATATATTGAACAATCGAACCCGAGCGCACCTGACAGTCATAAGTGGGTTAGATGCTGTGATTTCTTGACACATCTGGGACATGCACATCGCTTGCACAACTTTGTTTGTCAGGCGTCTTGACGTGAATAGCGCTGCTGCACAATAAAGGCCACCGTCAGCGGCTCCAGCGGTAAAGACAGGTTTAGGTGTGCGCCGCTAACAGCAACACCGTTTGTTTTCATCTGCGCATATGCAAATGACTTTTGAAGCTAACGTTATCTTGTTTTGATGAGATGACACACTCCTACCGGAGTACCATCATTCCTGCCCGTTTCTTTTGTGTTGTGTTGATGGCCTTTTTATCCCGCAGAATGGTTTATAGTGAACGTGCGCAGTATCACAGTCAGGTACAGAATTAATATTGTGCCCACATTTAATATTATGCAAAGAAATTCACATGTAGGCACAATTTGTAGTTATTTGTAGTTAACAGACGGTTTTAGGGATCATGGGAATCAGTCAAGTTTCTCCAGACACACTGCTACTGTACTCAACATTTCCCCCATAGTTATACTCTTTTCTTCCTGATACTGTTATGGATATGTGGATATAAATTGTCTTTACCTGTGGTACAGAGTCGTTTTTAAGCAACAATGGATTGTGGGTGAATATCCACCTCATCCTTCATTTCTTTTTTGTCTTATAAAGTATCCCATTACTATTTCAGTGTAAGAAATCACTGCAAATGATTCAATCCGTGAGTGAACTGTTCGAATGAATCAAACTGAATCATGAACAGTTTCAGACCTTTTTTACAAATTGATTTGACCATTTATATCAATATTGACTCAATTGTGAATCACTAGCTTCTAACAGCTATAAAAAACATGCATGACATGATTGCTGAAATATTATCAGGGTTTGTATACAGTAATCTTCATTGTCAGATCATGTTTTATTGGGGCTTTAGGTGTAAAAAGGGTCATTTTGCCCATCAGCCACTCTGCTCATATATTGATATCATCACCGGTCATCATAAACACATATCAGTTTCTAGCTAAAAATCCGGCGGTAGATTTTCCACTGAGGTAAAGCTTTCAAGCCAGTGTTATTCTCTCGCTGAAGCCTGTTCTGCTTGCTTTTAGTGCTTGTTGAGTGTTCATTTCTCTTCTCGTCTGTGTCTGTTTGTGCTGTAGTGCCCGGTCCGGTTCCCAAGGAGTTTGTGAGAGCGACTCCGTCGGAGGATAAGATCTCACTGCAGTGGAAAGAGCCTCTGGAGCCCAACGGCATTATAACCCAGTATGAGGTAATGCTGCGAGTGTCTCATTCCAATCCCACTGTGTCAGATTTGAGTGCTTGTGTGCAAACCTGAAGGCTAATGTATTAAAAGCACACACTCTCTTGCACCGTTTGTACATAGAGGTTTGTGTTTTACATGGAAAAATAAAGGAACCATCATATATATACTGTTTATATATATATATATATATATATATATATATATATTAGGGGTGGCACGGTACATGTATTCGTACCGAACCGTCACGGTACGGGCATCTCGGTTCGGTGCATGAGGCCTTACAACGAATACAGGCAATTCACCCCCAATCCAGAAGGCAATGCAACGCTGTTTGATAACTGCCAGCAGAAGAAGACCAGCGAATACCGTGAGTTGCGCACTTGAAAACAAAGCCCACTAGACAGTGACCATGTGCTGATTCTGAATGCATCTCTCACTGACAAGGGAGTATACTTTAAAGGCTTGCACGCTCAACTGTTTGTGAAATGGGGCTTTGTGCTTGTGTATCCTACTTCTCTAATTCGGCACAAATCCAAATATTCCATAATATTTCCATATTTGCGATGTAACGTATCTGAATGCTAAACTATTATTTATTATGTAAATTATAGGCTTTGTACTTCAGTTGCGTTCCAGCGGTGACACAGAGGCAGGTGCGCTTATGATTGTATTTTATTTTGATAAAGTATTACTTTAGCAATGCTGGAACTGATGTGTTTTATGTGTGTGTGTGTGCGTGCGTGCGTGCAAGTGTTTGTGTGTGTGTGTGTGCGTGCATGCGTGTGAGTGTGTGCAAGCGTGTGAGTGTGTGTGTGTGTGTGTGTGTGCGTGCGTGCGTGCGTGCGTGCGTGCGTGCGCGCGTGCGAGTATGTGCAAGTGTGTGAGTGTGTGTGTGTGTGTGTGTGTGCGTGTGTGAGTGTGTGTGCGAGTGTGTGCAAGTGTGTGAGTGTGTGTGTGTGTGTGCGTGTGCGTGTGTGAGTGTGTGTGAGTGTGTGTGTGTGTGTGTGTGTGTGTGTGCGTGTGTGAGTGTGTGTGTGTGCGTGCGTGTGTGCGTGTGTGAGTGCGTGTGTGAGTGTGTGTGAGTGTGTGTGTGTGTGTGCGTGCGTGTGTGAGTGTGTGTGTGAGTGTGTGTGAGTGTGTGAGTGTGTGTGAGTGCGTGTGTGAGTGTGTGTGAGTGTGTGTGAGTGTGTGTGTGTGTGCGTGTGTGAGTGTGTGTGAGTGTGTGTGCGTGTGTGAGTGTGTGTGTGAGTGTGTGTGAGTGTGTGTGTGAGTGTGTGTGCGTGCATGTGACTCGATCACTTCAGTTTCATTATACCAGCAGAATCAACTTTAAACACTTATCATCTTAATAATGCATCACTGTATAAAGGTCTGCTTTTATCTGTGTACACTCACAATGAAAACAAAACATTGTGCTTTTATAAAATAAAGAAAACAAATAGGATGTTGCTTTCTGCCATTTGAGTTTCCTTTATGAGGACAAATTAAGCCTGTCACAAAAATGAACAGAATGTTTTTTCCCTTGTTTGTCTGTTAACTAAATCAAATATATTTCAAGAATGTATTCCTTGTATGTATATATGTACTGCAGATTATATATATAATGTAATATAATATTTAGCATTACTACTGTACTACTCTCTGTTCAAAATAAATGAAAAGAAACCGAGCATAGTAGATTTGTTGTTTTTTGCTGTTGCACTGAAATCGTACCGAACCGTGACATCTGTGTACCGTGCCACCCCTAATATATAATGCATTTGAATGAGAAGTTTTAGCAATGTTGTCATGTTCTCTGTGTGTCTGCTGTCTCCAGATCAGCTACAGTAGCGTGCATTCGTTCGACCCGTCAGTGCCGTTGCTGCGGCCGCCCGTTCTGGTGTCTTTACCGTGGAACACGTCCCGTCACAACTTCACACAGCTGCATCCAGGGACCACCTACCAGTTCCTGATCCGGGCCAGTACCAGCAAGGGATACGGACCGCCAACCACACTCAACGTCACCACCAACATATCAGGTATGCTCGAGCTCGTGTTACATCAAATCTGATCCGATCTGAACTCAGTATCTCATATCTTACTGCATTATGCCAGGAGAATTTCATCTGCTATGACTGAGAGTGGCTGTTGGTGTGGGAAAAGGTGTATTTTTTTGCGTTTGCTCATGCTTCTGCAATATTTTGCAACATTACAGTTTTGTTTTTGATCTTTTTAATGCATCAGTGCTCATTAGTATTCATTCTCTCCCCAAAAAAATACTGACCCTAAACGTTTGAGAATATTTTAATCAGTGTGTATTTGAATAAGTTTTGATTGATTCAAATCTGCTGTTGATGTTTCTGGTCAACTAATTAAAGTAAAAAGAAATGATGTTTTTATAAAGAAAATGAAGCCCTTGTTTGTTTAATTTGCTTCTAATTTAATCACAGGCTGCACAATCAGCTGGATTGATGTTAAAGCTCTTTCTGTGCTTTGCTAATGAGTGATGAGGAACGTAACCTCATCACCCGTCTCTCAGGCTTTCTGACACTATTGTGTACTTCACCACGCTGAGATGTAATACAGGCATGATCAGGGGAAATATGATTTTCTAGCATTTCAGAAATCCATCAGATTTGCTGAGAGTGAGAGAAGTGTAGGTGGAGATAACAAAACATGCAGGGCTGAGGAAAGCAAAAGAAAAGAGGAAGATAAATGACTTCAGTATTGCTTATTCACATCGAGTGGAATCAGGTGTTTATTTACTTACTTGCTTACTTGTACTAAGTACTAGTGATTGTCTGATCCATCCAGATTGGTTCATTTCAGTATGCTGGTTCAAAGATACACAACAAGAGTGTTGTTATTTGTAAATAAAACTATCAAAAATCATTTTCATTAATTGAAATGTATAAAAATGAAAAAAAACCTGATGATTTAACTAAAACGTACTAAAAGTGCAAAAACTAGAACTGAAGTCAAAACACATTAAAGCAGTGGTGCTTTCTGTCTACAATACTGTCCTAGCCTGATAAAAGGCAAAAACACATCGTCAAAAACACTTTAATGCTAAGCAGATTAGGGATGCACCGAATGTTCGGCAACCGAAATTACCAAATAAGCGAAAAGACCGAATAATATGTACCGAACAATGATGTGACGTGATTAAATAGAGGCATGCACTAATGCAGCAAACACGTCTGCAGTGTGAAAGTGTTTAAAACTGTCCCGAGAAAGACACAAAAAACATTACAAGCACCGACAGCGAGACACTGTTTAGTGCTGCATCTCATGTCTCTGATGAGAAGAGGAAGAGGTGGTTGATGCTGGTTACTGTTGGTCTCAAACGATTAGTAAATAAACTGCAGAATGATATGTTTTCTAATACGCACACGGACATGTATTCAAACAGTGCTGCAGGAGCTCGTGGTGCCAGGGTTTAAAGTCCAAAGCACGAGGTAAATCTGCGCTAAAACAGTTGTGATACGTGCGACAAACATCTTCCCGAATTCATAATGAGAATCATTTAAATATCTGCATGCTGTTGTCAACAAAAAGAAGCACTGAGATCAAAATAAAATCGAAGAAAAAGCAACAACTCCATCAACATTCATAAATGTTAGTATTGAAATTTTACTGTTGTTCTGTAATATAAAATAAGACAATAATAATGATAATAATAATAGTTACCCTATAACAGCTCTATACATTTATTATAACATTCACACAGTGTTCAAATTGGGATCTGTAATATATTCTAATGTTAAATATAAAGAAGTCTCTTCTGCTCAGAAAGGCTGCATTTATTTGTACAGTAAAAATACATGCTGATTCAAGAAGGGGGTCTCAGAGATGGCCAAAAAATATTATTTTAGTAACTTTAATTTTAATTTAAATTGTGCTTTGTTGGTATAATGTCTGCTAGAATGTTAAAAAATGTTCAGTGTTAAGTAAATATTTTAAAATTGTTGTTTTGTAATTAATTTTTGTATTTTTTAAAGCAGGTCAAAACTGTGAAAAGCACATTTTGGCTATTTAATTTATGCAATGGTGAAAAAAATTGCAAAATAGGCCTACTGTCAGTGTGTGTGTCATGTGTTCCCACCTCTTGTGTCCATATTTGGTTTGTTTCCTGTCCTCGTTAAGTGTCATTATGAGTTAATCCTTGTCCAGCCGTGTTTGTCTATTATCTATGATTTACCTGTGTATTTATAGTCCTGTCTGTTCACTTTGATTTGGTCTGGTCTATTCGTTACTTCCCCGGTGTATCCTGTCCATGTAAGTCCTGCCTTGTCTTGCCTTGTCCTCCCTTGATGTCTACATTAAAGACTATAATTTGAGTTTACGTCCTCGTCTGCGTGTTCCTGTTTCTCCCTCGTGTGTGCACCGTGACACCTACATGGGGGGAAAATGCGATAAACCGTGTTCATTATTCGGCCCAGTGTTTCATTTTGTTCGGCTTCAGCCAAGAATTTTCATTTCGGTGCATCCCTAAAGCAGATCTTAAAAAACTAATAAAAATGACAAAAGCATAAAACAAATTGCCTAAAACTAAGATAAATAAAATATAAAATAACAGCTGATTTAATACATTAATGAACCTTGTCCATTTTTGTGTGTCTACATGTGGGGCGAGGGTGTGAATATTCGTTTGCGTGCATGAGGGTGGGAACGTATGCTTGTGTATATGTGTGCTTGTTCGTCTACGTCTATGTGTCAGGTCGGGCATTAGACTCCGCCTCACTCATCATCTCAGCCGACCCCTACCCCACCACCATGCACTGCCGGTGGAGGATGTCGCCGGTGCGTTGGTGGTTTCTCGCGCCGGGGCAGGATGCTCGGGTGGGCGCCGGCCCGCTTTCGGCGGTCGCTTGGCGGGGCCTGGCCCTGCTGGCCTTGCTGGGCCCCGATTGGGGGGTGGGGGGCCTTTGGATCTCCGGGCCCAGGGCCCGGTCTGCCCTGGTGTGGTCGGCTACCGGTGGAGCCTGCGGGCTCGCCGCCACGGCACCCTGGGGCGTCTGCAATGTGACTGTCGGAGGTGCCGCCTTCGGGCTCTCCTCTGCCCTTTTCTGGGTGGAGGCGGCGGTTATCCCTGCGGTTTTTCTCCTGGGAGTGCCGTGCCCTGGGGGGCCCCCGGATGTTTGGGGCCCGAGTCTTTTCCGCGCCTGCTTCATGCCTTGCGGGATGGGACTGTTGTGCCCCACACACACTATTAAACATTTACATGGAGGAACCTTATGAACACAAGCGCGCTCACACACACAGGTGTACACTCAAGCAGTCACATTGGTGTAAAAACAGGTGCTCACAGACACGCTTTGTCTTGATCTGCTGTTGCTTCAAAACTTATTTTGTAATATTAGTTATGTGTGCTGCTCAATAACATTTAACATTTAGAATTTATTGTGATTCATACAGATGTTGGTTGTTGCTGCAGTCTCTATGATGTTGTGTCTTCTGTTGTTTTCTCTTTTTGTCAGCAGGTATCGAAGCAAATTGTCTGTTTTTTTTTTGTTTTTTTGTTTTTTTGTCTTTTTTTTCTCTTTTTTCTCTCTTTTTTCTTTCTCTCTCTTGTTTTCTCTGTCCCCCGGGCTTGTCTGTCATAGTGTGGTTAAATAAAAGGGTATATAAAATTAAATTAATTTAAAAAAAAAATTAAAAAAAAATACATTAATGAATGCTATAATAGTATAAATAATCCATATCATAATTTGTCACTCATGTGCCCTAGCATCATTTTACATCTTAATTTTTACTGCAATCAAGTTCAATTTGCTTATTTTAGTTGATAAATCTCATGTCTGCATTGATTTTATCTATTTTTTCTCTTTTATCCTTCTCTGAACAGCACTTTGGTTCCTCTTGTGCGCTATATAATAAAGTTTGAGTTGAGATGCTGTAAATGTGTTATAAGTTTCATACTGTCAGGCACATTGAGATGCTCGTTGTGTTTGTTTTGCAGAAGGCTAGCAGGCTTTAGATCGTGAATAGTTTCAGGGAAGCTTCCCCAGCACAGTTTCATTAAGGGACAAATGGTGACACTTTCACTCTTTCCATGTCTTTGTAGCACCTACTCTAGAGGAGTATGATGGGTCGGAGGCGTCCCTGAACGAGACGGCCACTACCATCACCGTCCTGCTGAAACCTGCCCAGGCTAAAGGAGCTCCTATCAGGTGTGTGTTTGTGTCCTCGGCCTCCTCATATCCTCCAGACGTTATTAGACTTCCTCTCTGTGCTGTAATGAGCTGCTGCTGGTGACATTACCGCTCCCGTATTCTCATAAACCCCCACTCTCCTTCCGTCTTTGTCTCTTTCAGCTGTTCGATATTCCTCTCAACACTTGCTCAAAGATCCTTATTTGATCTGAGCCGTGCCTGACTCTTCCTCCTCCTCCTCCTCCTCTCTCTGCTCTGTGTCACATCTGGGCTTGAAAACACTCAGCTGTCGTTGTGACAGACTCATTCCTGCACCACACTCCGATGGAGGAGGAGGAGAGACTTATTTACTCATTGTTTAAATTCAGTCAAGTAAGGCAGATGCAGAAAAACAGCATTGGGGAAGTGAAGGAAACACACGAGCCATTAGTGCACAGTTAGAGTTTTCCCAGAGATATCCTAATTAGACTGATTTAATGTAAAAAAAAAGTTGTGCTGTCAATTGAATGATTTAATTTGGTGTGATTAATAATGGAAAAATAATGTTTAAATGATTAAGACGTTTAACATATCCTCCCCATCCAGACCAGAACATTCAAGACAACTGACTGCATGATAAAGCCTCTTACAGTGCAGTAATATGAGCCTAAAATTCAAGATATGAGGGCAAAAATGAGCTTTTAATGCTTTGTGTCTTATATCATAATTATTATATACGTATTGACCTGAATATAAGACGACCCTGATTATAAGACGACACCAATTTTTCCAGATGTACCTTTTGGAAAGGCTTTTTGAAAACCAAATCTTGTTTTACTGAGAAAAAAATATATTTTCATATTGCATATTTTTCCTATTCCTATGAAAGTATGGTAAATACTGGTAAAATGTACCAACAATCACATTTAAAAATATACACTTTTTGATATACCATAAAAATAACAGGTAGCCCATCTGAATTATATAACAGCTATCCATCTCATAATAGCATGCCAAAATTGTATTAACAGTAGAAGTGAAATATTACTGTAGTCTTCAAATCTGGGTTCTGTCTTATGTTTTAAAATCACTTACAGATGAAGTTTGGTCACATCAGGTTAACATGACAGTCACGACTCTGTAAGCTTTTCTTGTTCTTCTGTTTTCACTCGTGATGTTTACAACACACATATATTACATATTTCATGACACACTCGTTTTATGCATATTTGGCGCCACCTATTGTCATGTGTGTATTATTGACACGTCAAAGTCTAGACCCCGAATATAAGACGACTGCATTTTTTCAGATGCATTTCTAAGAAAAAAACATCATCTTATATTTGGGTCAATACGGTAGTTTAGTGATATCACAGTGCTGTTTTTCCCAAATATCTGCACAATTGCAAATGTGATACTGATTCATACAAGTTCAATGAACAATAAGTTAATATTGTGTTAAATATTAAGACACAATATTGTCGGTATTGCCTGTTTTTGCCTAATTAAAGAAAATAGATATGAACACAGTCACAACAAAACGGTTTTGCATCTCTGATCAAAAGATACCAGTGATGTGTTACTGAATTAAAATTACACATTTTTATACAAATAGCAACAATTCAGCGACTCATTTATAAAGACGGTCACTTGAAGCAGCTGCTTGAACAAATGGGTTAAATGAATGATTCAGTGACTCACTAATTAAGACAGTGTCTTGCTGCCACCTGCTGGTGGCTTTCATTTCATAAAGAGTATATAAAGACTTTTTTATATTTGAATATTCATTGTTTTAAAACCCATTAATGCCCATTTTAAACCCATTAATCTCATAGCAGTATTTATGCAATTTTAATTGCAGATCAAATGCACAGTCTGTGAAAATACACCTAAATTCAGATGCAGCTTATGAAAACAATGTGTGATGTGTGAGTGTACGTGTGCGTGTGCGTGTACGTGTACGTGTGCATGAGTGTGCGCGTGCGCGTGCGTGTACGTGTACGAGTGTGTGAGTGTGTTTGAGTGCGAGTGTGTGTGTGTGTGTGTGTGTGTGATAAATTCTGTTGAATCAAAATATTTCCTTCCAAATCTACTTTTATGTCCATTCAATGCTTTTCTCGTTTAACACAATAATGACTTGATATGATCTTTTGGGGTGTCATTTTTCAGCCCAAATTGATGTGTGATTAATCTGTGATTAGTTTGATTATCAAACTAATCACAGCGCGCCAAACTAAACTAATCGGCGCCATCTATACCCCAAGATGGCGCCGTTATACCCCAAGATGGCGCCGAGGATGGCAGCCGTGTTGCGAGCTCCGAGAAAACTCTGCAGGTTTTCGTATGTTTTGTTTGTTTTTTTGTTGTTTTACGTGTTAGATGTTGTTAGTATAACTGTCTACGATAGAGACACGCTTTTAAACATCGGTTCTTACGTCGCGCAACGCAAACCGGACTTTGAGTTCCTGAACGCTGGTGGATTGTTTACAGACACCGCATCAGAGCCCTTTGTCTGGAACGCACGACCACGACGAAAGAAACGCAGCTGGAAAAGAGGGAAGAGAGCTGGCGTTCTTGTCAGACTGAGACGCCGTGCCTTTCGACCTCCTCTCCCAACCATTTTGCTGGCTAACGTTCAGTCACTGGATAACAAACTCTGTGAACTGCGTGCGCGCATCTCATACCAACGAGAAACAAGGGAATGCTGCGTTATTTGCCTCACAGAAACCTGGATGTCTGCAATGGTTCCAGACTCAGCCATCGAGCTTACAGGGTTCTCCGTACACCGCTCGGACAGAACGAAAGAGCTCACCGGGAAAAGCAAAGGTGGGGGCGTTTGTTTCTACATCAACAACTCGTGGTGTGATGAAAGGAACCTACACTCTATTAAATCCTTCTGCTCCCCTGATCTGGAATTTCATATGCTTCTGTGTAGACCATTCTGGCTACCGAGGGAATTTACAGCGATCATAATCACGGCTGTATACATTCCCCCTCAAGCCAACACAAACCAGGCACTCAGGGAACTGTATGGGAATATAAGCGAGCAGGAAACCGCGTACCCAGATGCAGCGTTTGTTATTACGGGGGACTTTAATAAAGCCAACTTCAGAACAATAGCTCCAAAATACTTTCAACACATCACCATCAACACGCGTGGTGATCGTGTACTGGACCATTGCTACTCCCCCTTCCGGGACGCTTACAAATCCCTCCCCCGCCCACCTTTCGGCAAATCGGATCACTCCTCCGTTCTGCTTCTGCCTGCTTATAGGCAGAAACTGAAACGAGAAGCACCCGCCCTCAGGACAGTTCAATGCTGGTCGGACCAATCGGACGCTATACTTCAGGACTGTTTTGATCACGTGGACTGGGACATGTTCCGGGCAGCATCTGATGACGACATAGAGGAGTACTCAGATTCTGTAACGTGTTTCATACGGACGTGTATAGAGGATGTAATTCCGACCAAAATAATACGCATCTACCCCAACCAAAAACCGTGGATTAACAGCGATGTTCGATCAGCCTTGTCAGCGCGGACATCTGCCTTTAAATCCGGAAACACTGACGATCGGAAACAAGCCAGTTACGATCTCAGGAGATCCATCAAAGCAGCCAAACGACAATATAAAAACAAAGTTGAAGAACAATTCAACAACAACAACCCAAGAAGCATGTGGCAGGGCATCAACAACATCACAGGCTTTAAAGGGAATAAACCAGCCACTGTGAACATTGCCGCCTCTCTACCGGATGAGCTGAACACCTTTTATGCTCGTTTCGAGGCTCATAACCCCGCCCACACAGAGAGCGCTCCCACAGCTGCTGCAGAAGAGGTGAGTCCACTCTCCCTTTCTGTCGCGGATGTAACCCGATCCTTCAAACGGTTGAACATCCGCAAAGCTGTGGGCCCGGATGGCATCCCAGGCCGTGTGCTCAAAGCATGCGCTTACCAACTAGCCGGGGTTTTTACAGACATCTTCAATCTGTCCCTCTCTCTGTCTGTGGTTCCCTCATGCTTCAAAAAATCCACCATTGTGCCCATACCAAAGAAAAATAAAATCACATGCTTGAACGACTGGAGGCCCGTTGCTCTGACACCCATCTTCAGCAAGTGTTTTGAGAAGCTCATCAGAGACCACATCTGCTCTGTGCTGCCTGCCTCACTGGACCCACTACAATTTGCATACCGCAGAAACCGTTCCACAGACGACGCTATTGCCTTCACCCTGCACACTGCTCTCTCCCACCTGGAAAATAAGAACACCTATGTGAGGATGCTGTTCGTGGATTATAGTTCAGCATTTAACACCATAGTGCCTGCCACACTGGTTGCGAAGCTCCAGACTCTGGGACTGAACAGATCTCTGTGCAGCTGGATCCTGGACTTCCTGACAGGCAGAAGTCAGGTGGTCAGAATGGGCAACAACACTTCATCTCCCCTGATCCTCAACACTGGTGCCCCGCAGGGCTGCGTTCTCAGCCCACTCCTGTACTCCCTGTACACACACGACTGTACAGCTACACACAGCTCCAACGTCATCGTCAAATTTGCCGATGACACAACGGTAATAGGCCTGATCACCGACAACGATGAGACGGCCTACAGAGAGGAGGTGAGTACCCTGACTAAATGGTGCCAGGAGAACCACCTCTCACTCAACATCGACAAGACCAAGGAGCTGGTGGTGGATTTCAGGAGACAGAGCAGAGAACACACACCCATCTCCATCGACAAGACACCTGTGGAGAGGGTAAACAGCTTTAAGTTCCTCGGCGTTCACATCACCGAGGATCTCACATGGTCCACTCACACAGACGCAGTGCTGAAGAAGGCACATCAGCGCCTCTTCTTCCTGAGACGGCTGAGGAAGTTTGGAATGAGCCCCAGCATCCTCAGATCCTTCTACACCTGCACTGTGGAGAGCATCCTGACCGGCTGCATCACCGCCTGGTTTGGAAACAGCACCGCTGGCAACCGCAAAGCTCTGCAAAGAGTTGTGCGAACTGCCCGCCACATCGTTGGAGGTGAGCTTCCCTCCCTCCAGGACATCTACACCAGGCGGTGTATAAGGAAAGCCAGGAGGATCATCAAGGACTCCAGCCATCCATCCCACAGACTGCTCTCTCTGCTGCCCTCAGGGAGACGTCTCCGCAGCATCCGATCCCGCACTAGCCGACTGAGGGACAGCTTTTTCCCTCAGGCTATCAGGCAAATGAACAGACAGAACTAATCCACCCTACATCACACTCCCACTCACACAACATGCCACACACTGCACTTTACCGCCGTCCACTGGACTACACGCACACACTGCAATAATACAACCTATCTGCTATCACTGGATACCATACAATGCACATCCACGACATTGCATATGTATAATCTGTTGCACCTTTGCACAACTATCTACTGCACAACTTATCTGTTGTAAATCTATAATCTGTTGCCCTTAACATATCACAATGTTTAGATGTGTACATAATGTAAAATGTGTACATAGTGTATTGATAACTAAGACTGTCTTTATAGTACACTGTGTGTATTGAGTATGTGTATGTGTATTTTGCACATTGTCTTCTGTACAGTCTGTAAATATGTACTGTCTATATGTAAACTGTTTTGTTTTTTTTGCACTGTTTGGAGCACGCTCTCAAGAATTTCACTCACCAAGGCACTTGTGCTGTGGTGATGTGACAATAAAAGTGATTTGATTTGATTTGATTTGATTTGATTAATCAATTGGCACATCATCTATTTGACTAGAATGGAAAACTTTAGTAACTTGTCAGCCCTGGGAAAAATGATTTGAATATGGCGACTTTAGTGACCAGTGAGCACAGCTCAAGGAGATTTGGTCCTCCAGTTTCCATAGACAAACATCCGAATGACTTAAAGGGATACTCCACCCCAAAATGAAAATGTTGTCATTAATCACTTACCCCCATGTCGTTCCAAACCCATAAAAGCTTCATTCGTCCTCGGAACACAATTTAAGATATTTTGGATGAAACCCGGGAGGCTTGTGACTGTCCCATTGACATAACACCATCAAGGTCCAGAAAAGTATACAAAACATCATCAGAATAGTCCATCTGCCATCAGTGGTTCAATCTGAATGTTATAAAGCAACGAGAATACTTTTTGTATGCAAAGAAAATAAAAATAACGACTTTTATTCAACAATTCGTCTCCTCTCTGTCTCTCTGTGTCAGCGTAGCATCCGATGGACACAAAGTGCGTACGCTATTCTCTGTCATCAGTAATTGATATGTATTGTACATTTATTTACATTTTGATTTGAACAGAAACAGCATATCCATGCGTTACTGATGACAGAGAATAGCGTTGAATTGTTGAATAAATGTCGCTATTTTCTTTGTGTACAAAAAGTATTCTCGTCGCTTTATAACATTCAGATTGAACCACTGATGGACTATTTTGACGATGTTTTTCATACTTTTCTGGACCTTGACAGTGTTAGTTACTTGGCAGTCAATGGGACAGTCACAAACCTCCCGGTTTTCATCCAAAATATCTTACATTGTGTTCTTTTATGCTTTTATGGGTTTGGAACGACATGGGGGTAAGTGATTAATGACAACATTTTCATTTTTGGGGTGGAGTATCCCTTTAATGTCCGAATGACAAGAGTTTAGATGGATTATGCGTGAATATCCCAGCTCACATTGCAAAATATCTTCCCAAATGTATTATTTTGCATGAAGACAATGGTGCAATTTTGATTTTCTGTGTTCTTCTTGGTGTAAATGTAATTATCAGTGCTGACTCGAGTCATGATTGGCTGTCATGTTCTGTCCGTCATCAACAGCGCCTATCAGATCGTTGTGAGGGAGATAAACCCACACCGTGTGCGGCGGGAGGCCGGCGGGGAGTGTTACCGTGAGCCGGTGTCCTATCAGAACGCCGCCAGCGCCGGGCTGCCGTATTACTTCGCAGCGGAGCTGCCGCCCAGGCATCTGCCAGAACCGCTGCCGTTTACCGTGGGAGACAACAAGACGTACCACGGCTACTGGAACGCCCCCCTCGCGCCGCGCAAAAACTACAACATCTACTTTCAGGCGGTCAGCAGCGTGGAGAAGGTCAGCAGATGACACATAAACACACACACACAGTGACTGAGAGCGTGTGACGGGACTGACACAGAATCACAGTCCTTTGATCGGTTCTGTCCTTGAGCTTCAGGCCCTTTTATTGGTGCATTGTGCATTCTTCTGCAATGCATGTGATGGTATGACTGTTAAACAGATCACAAGGTCAATCACACCTGCGACAAATACTCAAAAAAATGAAAATATGTTCTTCTAGTGTTTTGACTATAGCAGTGTTTCAAAATCACAACATGCATTACAAGTCAAGCTGCTGCTCAATGTGTTGATGTGATTCTGCGCTGCTATTACTAGAGTTTTGAGAATTAACTTTAAGTTGTTGTTGTCTGTGTTTCAGGAAAGTAAAACGCAGTGTTTGAAACTGGCTTTTAAAGGTAAGTCCTTCGAATTGAGAGCATGCATCTACCATTCATTTCTCCTTCTGATGTCTCTCTGTCTCTGATGTTATGATGTAAGAGCAGGTTCAATTCTGTCATCTAATGTCTGGCGGCGATTGGTGTTTTGTGCTCTGAGCTTTTAGCAGAGTTATAGTATATGCAGTGGGACAGTGTCTGGGTGCAGATAGACGTGCCAAAGCTTGACCATCCTGCTCACAATTGCTTATTCTGTTCAGATGCGTGTATCAGTTACTGTACATACACTCTAAAAAATACTGGGTTGTAATGTAAAAATTTAACCCAACAGCTGGGTTAGTCCATATTTGACCCAAAGTTGGGTTGAAACAACCCAGTATTTTTTAGAGTGTATGCATCACATTTATAAACATCTCCAAATATATGCACTAAAAGATACTGACATATACTGCTGTGTAAAAGGCACAGTATGTGATTTTTACATGTAATTTAATGTGCAATAAATGCAAGCTTTTGCATTTGTTCCATTTTGTCTTAGTGCAAGTGGAAATGGATTGCATGTATTTGTGCATATTAAATAGGCAGATTTTCGTGTCTGGCATGTGTGGATCGTTTTGAAATTGAATACTGTCACTTACACAAGAACACTTTTAGATCATGGTTCAGCACAGGCCTGTCCTGAGTCACGTTATTGTCATTTCAGCCACATATTACTCCACTGTCAACAATGAACACTACAGGAGAATACAGTTAGGAATCAGCAGCACACATAGAGAACAAGGCCAATGATAAGAGTGTAGCCCGTGTTCAGTAGCACTGATGTACTGAAAGCACCAGGATGTTATACAAAGTTATACAAATATCTATTTGTGGTAATGTGCTGATACAGAAGGGGTAAATATTTTTAAATTGATGGTGGAGAGCTGGCGGTAGTACTTCAACAGTGTGATAACTTTGAAGACAAAGCATTTCACTGCCATTCATAACACAGCTAATAAAATAAAGCATGAGAAATCCATAGCCACAGTAACCGGAGCCTGAAAGTGCTTGACATTAATCTGTGTGTGTGGACAACAGTGTAATGTAATGTTGAGATACACCTGGCAAACCGTATCTCGTGACTATTTTTTAGTAATATATTTAATTTTTTTAGTAACTACATTTCTAATCATATTTTTTGATACTTTCAAAATAATTTTGGATTAACTGTTGAGCATACTACCATCGTCTCACAATCATCTCTGTAGGAGTCATGAAATGCAAGCGTTATGTTTTGAGCGTGTCTGCTTCAGGATTGTTGATAAAGAGTTCGTGTTAACAGGTCAAGCGTTGTATTTCTTATTCCTTAAAATCACAACCCAGAATTTGCATTTTTTATGAATATGTAAATTTGATGAAATGTGTGAATATGCAGTACTGCTGTGTCACAGCCTTTGTTTCTGACTGAACCAACCCAGAAGCATTCAGATTTTTTTTTTTTTTTCATTGCATATATTTTGTGATTATTTGCAGTTGTGATTTTACATATGCATATATATATAAATCACGATCTGCATGTTGGACATATAGTTTTCTTGTACATTTTGTCTGATGTGTTTTTCTGCATGGAGTGCTGCACATATGTATTGCCCGTGTGCTGTTGTGGTAATGACAGTACCTTCGGTCGTGTCTCGTCTGAGTTATTGCACATTATTTCCTCCTCTGGCTCTTCATTAATTGTTTTTCAGCAGGAAATCGAATGATAAACGTGTGCCGGCGGCTCAGAGCACTCCCAGAACGGATTAGATATAGCCCACGTCATGTGTTGTTTAGCAACAAAAATACATTTTTGTTTTTAAGCATGGAATTTTATCTCCAAAATGGACGTAATCCAATTTCCATTGAATTGCTCCTAGTGTTTTTCTCTCAGATCAGACTCATAAGAGCTGACAGGAACAGAAGTGTTCTGGTAGGGGGCAAAATTTGGTGTCTGAACCAATACAGACCAGCATCTAAAACCACTCCGTGCTGCTGATTAATCACCTTTTAACCCGAGTGTCAACAGTGATTGCCAGTAAAGTCACAGTGTTTGCTTTTCCTCTGTGTGTGTGAGGGGGACAGGGTTATAGATTACATTTATTCACAGGAAAAAATAACACTTACTCTTAATAACTGGTCAAAAATATCATTTAACATCACTGAATTCACCTAAATACATTGATTTTTTATCAATCTTATTTCTACAGGTTAAATCAGGTAGAAATAGCTCTTTAAGATAACAATTAAAAGACGACTGTGAGATAAGAAGGCTATAATAACCTTCAAAAACAGTACATGAACATAATAGCCGCTTTTCCACCGTCGGGTCAGTGCGGCTTTAAATGAGCAGGCGGTGCTAATAGCCTCGGACCTGTAGGACCGAGCCCAGAATCACGCTGCGTTTCCACCAGAAGCTCCACAGCGCTTCACTAAAACCCTCCCTTTACACGCCTCTCAGGAACAATGACACACAACCCCATCGTTTCACCAACAAAGAGAAGCTATCAGAAAACTCATCAGAAATAAATCACTGGAACTAGCGCGATCACAGAACGAACATGATAAAAGCAGACGTTTGTTTGCATGCTTTGTTAAAGATTTAAATCCAAAAGCATCGATGTTTTACAATAATAAGCGATACATTGATCATAATGAATTAATTTATCAGGATTGAAAACTAGTCACACAGAAATAAAGCGGTTATTTCACAAAAGAAAGAGGACACATAGACTCGGTCGATTCTGTTTCTGTTTATTTGTAGTCACAGTATACATCACATTTAGAAATAATGAGCATTTCTATATTTTTTTCCATCAAAAATACGACCTGAGTACCAGAGGGAGCTCCCAAACAAAAACATTATTATATTTTTATGACATAGGCTACGCTGAGTTAAAGTCTCGAGACGAGACTTACGACAGATAAAATATGTTACTAAATAAATACACGATTGTGAGAGAATGAGAAGCTGACGTCTGGTTTCTTCAAGCGCTCGTTTTTACCATGTTTACTATGGTAGCGTTAATGGCTAGCGTGCATAGTCTTTTGCATCGCTTATAAATATTTCTGCCTTGTAAGGTGATCATAATCCACATCGGATCCCAAACAGAAGTTATTTCAAACACTCGAAAGTCTGAAAGTGAGTTTTGAGCTAAAATTATTTTAAAAGTCTTTAATGCTGGTGATCAACTTTATGAAATGATCCGCGGAGCAGACGCTCTCTAGACGCGGAGAAACTCCGCCTTTATTCATAACCACTTCTCTAGCCCCAGCTGGCCCGCTTTGGCCCAAGGTTTTCATCAGGCCAAAAAACCTGAGGAAGCACCGACGAGGCACGATCCAAGCCCCGGAAGTGACAGTGGAAACATGGCTATTGATCCAGCAGAAATCCAATAAATATTGACTATGTGTGAACTATTTTAGAATAGTGAAATCCTTTTTTATGTATAGTAGTAGTATTGCTACAACTGTGCACACATATAAGACATGCCGCTGCTGAAATGAGCCGTGACACATCTATACAGGTGGAGCTGGGGGAGGTGGAGGGTTTCTGAGAGTTTCATGCTGCAAGACTTGCTTAAACTAAACTATTTAAAAGTTAAGCTGCAAGCTCATTGGCTGCAGTATCAGCGGAGGCCAATCAGCTCGTGCCGTGCTGTGATGATGTCACTGTTTGCAGATCATATGTGACCCTGGAGCACAAAACCAGTCATGACATCGATTTTTCAAAAATGAGATTTATACATCATCTGAAAGCTGAATAAATAGCTTTCCATTGATGTATGGTTTGTTATGATAGGACAATATTTGTAAATCTGGAATGTGAGGGAGCAAAAAAATCTAAATATTGAGAAAATCATCTTTAAAGTTGTTCAAATGAAGTTCTTAGCAATGCATATTACTAATCAATAATTAAGTTTTTATATATTTACGGTAGGAAATTTACTAAATATCTTCATGGAACATCTTAATATCCTAATGATTTTTGGCATAAAAGAAAAATCTATAATTTTGACTCATACAGTGTATTGTTGGCTATTGCTACAAATATATATCTGTGTTACTTATGACTGCTTTTGTGCTGCAGAGTCACATATATTAATAGAACTTTATACATCGAAGCCAGATTGTGATGTCTGAGCTCTGTCATATCTTCATTTTCTAACCAAATGTACACAATACTACTACTATGTAAAATGCTTCTATTATTCTAAAATAGCTTAATATTTAATGCCTAAGGTTGAAGACCTATGATTTAATTGATTTCCAGAAAATCCTTTTTTGCTTGACAAAATGGTACTTATAGAAATCAATTCAGAAACTTTGTTTTTCTTGGTCCCGCTTTATATTAATTGGCCTTAACTACTATGTACTTACATTTAAATTAATAATTTGGTACAATGCACTTATTGTGTACATACATTGTACTTATATTTTTAAAAATACCTGCATGTGATTACATCTGTAATTAATTTCTGTAATTACATTTATAATTACACTGATGACCCATCCCTTACACCTTAACCCACCCTTAAACCAAACCAGTCCCTAACCGACCCGTATCCACCTCAATAGCAGCAGAAGTGTTTTGTAAAACAATATGAACACAATAAGTACATTGTACTTATTTTTATGTTTTATAGTCATAATGTAATTCCACATTTATAATACATTTATAATGTAATTCCAATTATAGTGTTAATGTAATGCAGTTATAGCTGTCGCAGAGTTTTCAAAAATAGAAAGTATAAAAAAATATTATGGGGAATTTTTTTTGGTGTAAATTATTTATTAAAAATATTATTTAAAAAAAAAAAAAATTTTGTCTGACACTTATAAAACTATGCTGCTGAAAAATAAAATAACATATTTTCAAACATCTTTGTATCTTCAAATAGCTCATAAATCCAAGGCACTTGAGTAGTGTGAAAAAATTAAAAAGCCTTTATTCACATGGCTTTTGGAACAGGTATCGAAGCAACGATGAGAGAATTACTTATCATAATCATAATCAATAAATTCAAGACACTGTAACAGATATTAAAGTAGAAAAAAAACATTATATATTGACACCCTGACGCGTCGGTGCACAAATGTGTTGTTTTTAAACTCTAAAGCATGTGAATAAAGGCTTTTTAATTTTTTCACACTACTTGAGTGCCTTGCATTTATGAGCTATTTGATGATACGAAACAATCCCGCATCCAAAGAGCACCGATTTATGGACTTTTTACACCCCAGCAGCACTTTTGTGCATAACTTTGAATATATAGCATCTTTGTATGTTGGAAAAGTCGGCAGGGCAAATAAAAATTGTAGTGCTGCAGCAGAACATAACCTGCTTATTCCCCAGTGCTATAGTGTTTAACATCTGTCCTGCAGATCGTGCCCGAGTTATTTGTTATTGACAGAGATATTTGTGTTTTTGACATTCTTTAGTATTTGTGTCATGCTGAAGCTAACGCAGCACTCGTGTGATCAGTGCTTAAAGCGGAGGAAGAGGAGGAGAGTGCTCTGATGATGAAGGACCGGTGCATTAGTGCAGCAGTGATCTGCGTCTTGGTCATTTCACCCCAGGCTGCTCACTCGCTCAAATGTGCTGTAAAGAACAGAGACGGAGGCTTGGCTTTTGTTTGAGTGTTATTGTCGGGTAGAAATAAGCCCCACAGACCCAGAGGCAGGAGAGTACAGCTGATGGCTTTATTTAAGAGAGCCATGTCAGCGGGTCATTGCTTTATCACTCTTAAAAGCTTATAGTAGAGCTTCAGGACATACCGGAGATCCATTTACTCCTGCCGCCCAGACAGATCGCACAATGTGGCGTTTACAGGCAAAGCCATGAGTGGAGTCAGCATCCAGACCGCTGTAAATGTCATACGGATCAATACCCCATGATGCTGTAATGATAGTTGTGCTGTGTGAGAAGTATGATGTATTTCTGACAGGGTTCCAGACCTGAAGCACCACTGCAGTACACTTATAATGCTCTGCGAGACGCCACATTGATGTACAGAGAATGACTATTAAACATTTAGCTGTTCTTGTTACAAACTTAATACACAAACACAAAATCAGTGAACAAATACAACACATGACATACAATTATAACTCTTTACAACTGTTTCTGTTCTGTTCCACTTTAGAAGGAATAGAAAAGAGTTGAGACCGCTCCCTATCCACTATGTAGTGCACTATATAGGGTGTCAGACATTTTGTAGTGCTGTCCGAATTCTGAGTGAACGACTTCATTCCCTACATTCGTTCACTACTTTTTACCCACAATGCATTCTGATTTCAACCGATGTACACTCGCTGAAGCACTATTTCCCACAATCCAATGCGAGCTGGAAGAGAGAGCGGGAGCGAGCGAGAGATGCCGTTTAATTTACATAAATAATGATAATTTGGTGTATATTTAAAAATGTTCGTTGGTGGCGTATTCGTTCTGATGTCAACTTAACAGTCGCCTGAGGCGCTCTACGGCTTGTCATCTTATCTGTGAGCAAAAACGCTGCTCGGGAGAGTTTCAAGATACTACAAACAATAAATACATAAAATTATGAACATTATGCGAGTTTATTTTTGTTGACGGTATTTTAATAGTATTTAATGATTATGACCATATAAGCATTACAAAACAAATGAAACCACAAAGCTGATTACAATATAAAGTCATTTTAAGTGTTATTAATATGATTTTCTAAAATGAGGTACATCATGTAATATAAAAGTACATGTGAAGATTATGTTTTTGCAACAGCCACCGTCCGAATCCGTTCCCTTTATTTCATTCACTTCTTCTGATATAGTCATACACTATCTAGGGATTAGTGAACGAGTGAGCGATTTAGGACACAGCTTTGCAC
This sequence comes from Schizothorax lantsangensis, assembly GCA_027422415.1. Taxonomy (NCBI): domain Eukaryota; kingdom Metazoa; phylum Chordata; class Actinopteri; order Cypriniformes; family Cyprinidae; genus Schizothorax; species Schizothorax lantsangensis. Next base: position 32,322,214 of record CM049855.1, read on the forward strand.
TTTAGCATACTTTTGAAAAGAGTACTTCTTATGGAAATAATAGACTTTAAAAGAATATACGGGCAAACTAAATGTACTGTAATGGGTTTTTTCCAGACATTTAACTGCATATCCATTGAAATGAAGTGAAATTGCATTATAGTTTAAATTTATCAATGCAATTAGTTGAACTTTAGTGTTTTTTGACCCATTTAAGTAAGTTTTTTTTTTTACGTATCTTTGAAATATGGTTAAAGTATACAGCTAAATATACTTTAACTTGTATGTTTTGTATTTAAATATATTTGTAATTACTGGTGATGCACGTATATGAAATGTCTAAATAATAGACGAAATATTCGGCCCTGATCATTGGCTGTTTTTAAACAAATCAGATAATTGCTTTTATTGGCTGATACATCGGTGTATCCCTAATAATTACACACTTAAAATATACAGTATTAAGATTAAATGTAGTATCAAATAATACACTAAAGTTAAAATGATCATTTAAATGTGCTGAAGTACATTAGTCAACACATCAAAATAAGTGCATGAGAAAAGATTATAATATGTGACCCTGGAGCACAAAAGCAGTCATAAGTAACACAGGTATATTTGTAGCAATAGCCAACAATACATTGTATGAGTCAAAATTATTGAGATTTCTTTTATGCCAAAAATCATTAGGATATTAAGATCATGTTCCATGAAGATATTTTGTAAATTTCCTACCGTAAATATATCAAAAGTTAATTTTTGATTAGTAATATGCATTGCTAAGAACTTCATTTGAACAACTTTAAAGATGATTTTCTCAATATTTAGATTTTTTTGCAGCCTCAGATTCCAGATATTCATATTTCAATATTGTCCTATCATAACACACCATACATCAATGGAAAGATTATTTATTCAGCTTTCAGATGATGCATAAATCTCAATTTTGAAAAATGGACCCTTATGACTGGTTTTGTGCTCCTGGGTCACATATGACATTATTACAAAGTAAAAGTCAAGAAAGTGGCTTTTTATTTTAATAATATTAGATTGTCTGTAAGTAAAGATTTCAAAAAGATATCCTTAAAGATTTGAGGTACACTACAAGTGCACATTCATTAAACACACTTCTTTTTCACAAGAGAACCCCAATCAGTTGTGTTTTAAACCAGCATCTCTATATGAGTGTTAAAATCAGTGGATTGGCAGCGTTCTCTGCTGTAGTGTACTACAGTGATTTTAGCAGGCCTGGAGAATACACTGTGTAGCACGATGGCTTTACTCCTGTGTTTTACAGAGTCCCAGAGGTTTTACGTTCTGTTTAGCTCAACACCGTATCCTTCTTTAGGCTGCGCTCTCAGGCAGCGTCTTCTCTTTGAACTGTTTCATACTTTTATTTTTAGAGCAGACTTGTATAATGTATTCGTGCCAGGTAATAATATTAGCGTTCAACAATGGAATGATACTGTGGTTGTCTGCCAATGTTTGGAGAAACATATCCGACAGTCATTTTCAACCCATTCTGTTATGCTTTGGCAGCGAGAGAAAGATATCACACAGCTTGAGAAACGTCCAGGCATTTTAACAAATAAAGCAGAAGACGTTCATGCTATTTGGGTTTAGAGGGACATTTGTACTAGGAGCTTGTAGAAACAGTGGTAACAGGTGCATCAGTGGAAAAACACCATTTATTTTGGTGACCTTGGTTTTTTGGGTGCTACTTTGGCTTCTTGGTAGAAAAAACTAAATCATTTGTGGCCAGTGCTGGTATGAGTCACAATGAGCAAATTATCAAAAACATTCTCCATTAAAATACTGTGAATGATGATAATATAGCTTCAAAATGACAGGCCGAAAAAAAAAAAAAAAAAAAAAAAAAAACATATTAAAATACCTTCAAAATGATATGTGTTGTTGGAATCTGACAAAAAAAGACTGAGCTACACCTGTTTGAGTTTGACAGAGTCAGAAAAGTAAAAAAAATCAAGTTTACTGAAGGTTTCAAAGCAAAAGTCACCTAGCAACACTGCATCTTTTCCTCCTATTCTTTTCTTAACGATCATTACTATATTAATAATCACAATATAGCTATGTTTTTATTTTATCTTTGTTGTTATAAATAAGAACAGATGCAAAAAAAGAACAAATATGAGAAACAAGTGTGATGTATTACTTTTACTTTTTACATTTAAACAAAAGCATTAAATAAGAAACCAAATAATCAATTTAGTATGCTTTTTTCTTTTATCGTTTGATTAACATTAATGCAACAGATGGCCTATATTCAGACAGTAGCCTACTGAAAACTGTAATTCTGTGTATGTGTATATTTATTGGGATCGTGAGCCGTCGGAGGTGCCTTTTATGTGTGCACTCTGGATAAAAGTCAGCAGAGAAAAGGTACTCCCCTCAGAAAACCTACAAATAAAGATGATTTTAGATGTTTCATTACTATTTGGAGCATTGGGATCACTAGACGAGGGCTTAATGAACTCATTTTAGTGAAAACCTCAAATTCGACCAAATTTGAGCTTGCATTTCATCTCATCTCATTGGAGCATGCGCTCTAACTGCTAAGCCATGGCTCCAACTTAACACTTAGGGACTGTTAACTTAAAAAAATGTGCTTTTTCTCTTCAGGGGCCACAGAGGAGCCGGAAGTGATTCCAGACCCGGCCAAACAGACCGATCAAGTGGTGAAAATTGCCGGCATCAGCGCTGCCGTGCTGGTCTTCATTCTCCTGGTGCTCATGGCTGTCCTGCTGGTGAAGAAAAGGTAGGATAGAGACACTTGGCTCTGTGAATGTGTGCCGTTACAGTACGTTTGTGTTGGCTCTTGAAACGCCCACGAGCACACCAACATCCTCCTTCCACTGCCATCTCATCACTTCATCAGCACCCAGAGAGCAGCCGCAGGGGCCCCGTCACCACCACTGTCCCAGGGGCCACTCGGAAGCCTCTGCCTTCCAGCGTAACAGGGCGAAATCTCAATTAAAGCCATTAAAAGAGAATCAGATGCACAACACGGTAAACCTGTGTACATTACAGTATGAGGAGCTCCAATAGAAATCTTACTATCCATACTACATACTATCGCAGTCAGTTCATAATTTAGAACTCATGTGAACGTTCCAAAAAATGTATACCAAAAGTACAAATGCATTCAGATGCACACAACCATTCAAAAGTTTGGGGTTTGTAAGATTTTTGAATGTTTTTTAAAAAAAACAAGTCTCTTCTGCTCACCAAGGCTGCATTTGTTTAATCAAAAATGCAGTAAAACATTAATATAGTGAAATATTATTACAATGTAAAATAGCTGTTTTCTATGTGAATATCTGTTAGACTGTAATTGATTGCTGGGATGCGCAGCTGAATTTTCAGCATCATTACTCCAGTCTTCAGTGTCACATGATCTTCAGAAATCATAATAATATGTGACCATGGAGCACAAAACCAGTCATAAGTGTCAATTTTTCGAAATTGAGATGTATGCATCATCTGGAAGCTGAATAATTAATCTTTCCATTGATGTATGGTTTGTTATGATAGGACAATATTTGTAAATCTGGAATCTGAGGGTGCAAAAAAATCTAAATATTGAGAAAATCACCTTTAAAGTTGTTCAAATGAAGTTCTTAGCAATGCATATTACTAATCAAAAATTAAGTTTTGATATATTTACGGTAGGAAATTAAAAAAATATCTTCATTGAACATGATCTTAATATCCTAATGATTTTTGGCATAAAAAAAAATCAATAATTTTGACCCATACAATGTATTGTCTTTTGCTACAAATATACCTGTGTTACTTATGACTGCTTTTGTGCTCCAGGGACACATATATTGATTTGCTGCTCAAGAAACATTTCTGATTATTATCAATGTTGAAAACAGTTGTACCACAGTTGTGATAAGTTTTATTCTGTGATGAATAGAAAGTTAAAAAGAACAGCATTTATTTGAAATCGATTTTTTTAACATCATAAATATCTTTGCTGTCGCTTTTAATCAATGTTATGCATCATTGCTGAATAAATAGAAAGAAGAAATCTTTCTGACCCCAAGCTTTTGATCACGGCGCTGGAACATAATCATACATTGAAAAGTCTGAATGCACTGCATTTGGATGACAATGTTGAATCTGTAAATGTCACGTTGCATATCCAGCAAACGTTATTTTCCACGTCTATCTAAAAACGTTATTAACAAATATCACGTGTACAATTTTTTTAATTACGTATTTGAATAACACCTAACCATTGCATGAAATATGATGGTCTAGACACTGAATTAAATGACTTTTCAAAACATTCGTAAACAAAGCCTTGGATATGGCACATGTATTTGTGGGCAGATTCAATTCAAGTTTATTTGTATAGCACCTATTACGATGCAATCATTGCAAAGCAGCTTTACAGGAAATTAAGGTTTTACAATATATTTATATATTGTAGAAACTTAATATATTTAACTTATGGCAAAATTTGTTAATTCTGTATGTTGTCTGAGGGTTGGCATCCTCTAAGGTTATTAGTAATAATAGTCAGTAATGTCAGTGGGTTGTTGTTTGATTCTGAAGAGTGTGGTTTTGAGAGCGTTTGCAGCAGAATCAGATGAAACAGCATTATTCTAGTGGAAATGTTGCATGTATGTGTTTCAGTATAGCGCTGTAGAGGACGCTGATGCGTGTTTATGAGGTGAAGGAAGAGAACAGAGTGTGTTTGTAGATGTCAGGAAGCTGAGCGTGTGTTTCTCCATGACTGTGCGAGTCTTTTGTAAATGAGTTACAGCGGCGGTAAGAGCCTGTGCTCTGCTCATTGTTTTGATGGGGTGTGTTTTATGTGCACGTCTACCTCCTCCAGATCATCTGACACACAACCTTACTCATGTGTGCTTTATTGGCATGACAAAAACTATACTCCTGTATTGCCAAAGCAATTGCAGCTGGGCTGCTCACAAATCATGCTGACACACTCAGGGCAGGTGGAGTGTGCTCCACTCTTACTTTCACTTTACACGCTCTCTCTCTCTCTCACACACACACACACACACACACACTCTCTCTCTCTCTCTCTCTCTCTCTCACACACACACACACTCTCTCTCTCTCTCTCTCTCTCTCTCTCTCTCTCTCTCACACACACACACACACACACTCTCTCTCTCTCTCTCTCTCACACACTCTCTCTCTCTCTCACACACACACACACACTCTCTCTCTCTCTCTCTCTCTCTCTCTCACACACACACACACACACACACACACTCTCTCTCTCTCTCTCTCTCACACACACACACACACACACTCTCTCTCTCTCTCTCTCTCACACACACTCTCTCTCTCTCTCTCTCTCTCTCTCACACACACACACTCTCTCTCTCACACACACACTCTCTCTCTCTCTCTCTCTCACACACACACACTCTCTCTCTCTCTCTCTCTCTCTCTCTCTCACACACACACACACACTCTCTCTCTCTCACACACACACACACACACACACACACACACACTCACTCTCTCTCTCTCTCTCTCTCTCTCTCACACACACACACACACACACACACACACACACACACTCACTCTCTCTCTCTCTCTCTCTCACACACACACACACACTCTCTCGCTCTCTCTCTCTCTCACACACACACACTCTCTCTCTCACTCTCGCTCTCTCTCTCACACACACACACACTCTCTCTCTCTCTCTCTCTCTCTCTCTCAGCAGTGCTTCTGCTTCTGTCTAATGGCTCCATCATGTGGTGTTTTCTTGAACAGCAGGCTGTTTAAAGCACTTCCAAACACAAATCAACACTCATAACAGACCAGACTGGAAACATTAGCTGGCATCATTTGCAAAAGCTCTCTTTTATAATGTAATGAGGCATATAGGTTGACTTACATTCGGAAGCACGCTGTAAAAATAATAAATAGTGAGGTTATGCAGGGAATCTCATTGTGCTCCTTTACAAACAGGGCAGATCCAACTCACTTCATCACGTGTTAGAGCAGAAAATCATATGCAGCTTTGTTACACTGTGAATTTAATATGTTTGGATATTTTTCATGGGAAATGCAATTCATAAATGTTGATATAAGAGAGAAAACGGCGTCTGAGAGCGTTCTAATCGTTTGAGAGGAGGCTGAGTACATACTATATGGATCGGTTGAGGTGAAAAGCTTCATGAACTTGTAGTCTGTTGAAATGAGCTTGTTTTTGTGTCCAGATTTCATCTTTCTCCTTCCTAAATTCTCATGATATTTTGTTCCCCTAAAGATCCTGCCATCGCTGGGGTGTTGTGTCTCTCCTCTTGACTTTAGATGTCTCTGCTGTTTTGAGTTCTAGTGAGAAAACTGAACGCTGTGGAGTTTTGAAGGTCTCCTGCTTTCTCTCAAACACTCAGTTCGTACTGTATATTCATTGTTGCACTGGCAGCTAGAGCAATCTTCAGTAACTAAAGACTCAAGGCTCCTTTGAGCATCTTAGAATAGCTGGGTTCATGTTTTATACTGTGCATATATAAACTGTTTTATCTGTGCATTACATACTCAAGCATGATGATGATGATTAAACAAATAGAAATGTAAAAGGAGTATTTCTCTAGTGTTAGTTCTCTAAACAGAATGTAACAGAAGCAGAGATGTAGTGAGCGTATTATTATGTCTTATGTGCATTTTCTTTCTTTTTGGGATGCATTTGTGTGTTCTGGTGATGCTGTGGCTGCTGTCTGGGGTAGAAGTGTTATTGAGTGGCTTTTGATGTTGAAAAAATGTATTTATTTTGTGTTGTGGGGGAATTTTCTCATGAATGGGCTTCAGATCCCAGTAAAGCACCCTGACCTAACAGCACTAGCACTGATTCTTCATCCTCCATTTTTCAGTCATTTTCCTAAATAAGAGATACAACATGTTAAACTGACACTTGTTGCTGCGGATTCACACAAAGGCAGACGCTTCTGGTGGTGCTGCTGTTGTAGAAATGCCATATTTGTCTCCCATCATTGTTTTATTCCACAACCAGACGTGTCCGATGCTAGGCGATCTTACTCAGACAAAGTATTTGAATGGAAATCATTTCAAACAAATCTGTTTTTGTTTTAATAACCACCCTTTATTTAGGTGTAGTGCACCGTTCAACACATTTAAGCTCATTTCACATGAAGGGGGACCTTTAGTTTGTGGCGGTGTTTTACCATCCTATTAAAATGAATTCATATGTGCATATGCTGAACCTCGACACGCAGCGATAAACACAAATGGCTCTTTTCCATCTGAGCAATGGATAATCAATGTTTTCCGGTCAAACTGAAGATACTGCATCTTTAAAACAGTGGTCATTGACGCTGCTTATTTTGCAGGAAGTTATTATTTATTAACATATTTTGCATTATTTTGCTTTTTTATTATTTGTGTCTTTTTGGCCGTGCTCCACATATGTGATTCTTTTTCTTTTCTTTAAAAACGGCTTTTTAAATCATCTGTGCTTCGAGGTTTATTGCCGTGATTTATCAAGTCAGAGCGTCTGAAATGCATGATGAAATCGAGCAGCCAGAGATTTTGCATGCTCTGATTGCGTTTTGTTTCTTTTCCTCCTTCTAACTGACAGCTGTCAGGTAAATAGGGTTTCAGATTGCATGCAAATGTACAATGCATGTTTGAATCAGGCTAAAAGCTTCCATCAGAACTGCTGTTGACTAGGTATCTGTTGCTTATGTTGGTACGGTTGATTCCCACATTGCTCTCACCAATATCTCTTCATCTGTTTGTGCTGTTTCTCATTCGCTCGCCAGGAGGAGCTACTATTCGTACTCATATTACCTGTAAGTAACAGAGACGCTCAGACCAAAGCAAAAGCAAAACGGTGACTTAACATGCAGGGCTCTCTGCTCTCTGTCTATGGTTAGTCCTGTTAGTCTTTTAAAGATGCAGTATCCTTTTTTCAAGCGAAAACACAAATCGCTTTGACCAATCACGTTCCTTTGCATTGTAGTAGCTCTTGGACATGCTCGGCGACGGTCGCATCCAAGCGGTGTTATTTGAAAAAAGAATGCTGCACTTGTTGTCTGTTATTCGTCTGGTTTTTTGGGTTGGTTTTGGGTGTGTGCATGTGTGGAATAGTTACTCACCGTGTCTCCATCCACCTCTCATCCTCACACACTCATTCATTTGGTGAAGAGGGTGTTTTTCATGTAGTCTGCAGCTCAATCTAGCTTTGATGGCTTTCTAAGAGTTCCTCTGACATCTCTACAAAACCTCAGGCAGATATTAAGAGAGCTGCTTGACAAAAACAGCATAGAAATCTTGTAACAAATAGAGATTGCATAAATCATATGCATTGCAAATCATCTTTCACAGCACATTGCATTTCATCACATGTCAGTTTTTTAAAGTAAAACCATGATAAGTGAATATATTTCTCAGTTCAGATAAATCGGTTCTATATTTGCTTTCTAAACACACAACAACCTTTAAAAACTGACACTGATATGGAAAATCTCTAACTGCAAAAAAGTCTTGATCAGTGTTTAGTCTTGTTTTACAAACGTCTAATCATCCTTAAACCAAGACTGATTTATTTTAAGCAAAAATGCATAAGATAAGATAAATTCAGAGCTCGTGATTTGTTCATCTTGATGTCATTTTGTACACGTAAATCCTGAATTATAGGCTTTCTTTAGATTTAATGTTTGAATGCACATTTTGCTAAATTATTAAAATATTTTTGCTATTTTTTTCTTTAACTAAAAAGATCAGACAGCCTTGATCTACTTTAAAATAATTAAAGATTTGGCATATTAATCTTAGGTTAATTGCACTGTAACAAGTTCCTATCACGTTTTGTCATGCAGCTCTTGAAACAAGGCAAAAATGCTGATTAAGAACATTATTTTCTGCAGTTTTATTGTTTTTATGTAAGTCAAGAATACAACAGCTCTTTTTACTAATTTGTCTATGCAAAAAGAATTTTTTTTTTTTTCCAAATTTTGAATTACAATTTCAAGCATAAAATGACCTGCACTGACAATCCCTCATAAATGCCAAAAGTACTTTTGTAACAGTAAAGTAGGAACTTTTTTGAACAGGCATGGTTTTATTTCTCTGAATCACATCCACTAATTTGCAAGTATTTCCTAAAAGTTTCCTCAAAGTTGTCCTTTACCACAGAACTAAAGCTTTCCTCTCGGATCATCCCTTCTTCTCTCTCCTGTCTGTTGTGTATTTCTACATGTGGGTGCTTTGGGTGAAGCTGTTTTCTAGAGTAGTAGATCTTTAATGATCCTGTCTTTAATTGGCTCATCAGGAAGCTCGCCAAGAAGCGCAAGGATGCCATCGGAAACACCCGTCAGGAGATGACGCACATGGTCAACTCCATGGATCGCAGTTATGCAGACCAGAGCACTCTGCACGCCGAGGAGCCCGTGTCCGTCACCTTCATGGACTCACACAACTTCAGCAGCCGCTGTGAGTACTCAAGCACAGCTTACATAACGCCAACGTGGAACATTTATTAACAAGATTATGAAACTTCCATTTGATATGTGTAGGGAAACCGAAACACACCCAAAGCCGGAAGCGGCCCACGTGAAGAAAGTGTGCACTGTAAAAAAAAAAATCTGTAAAATTTACGGTAAAAAATTTACGTAATTCTACCGTAAAAAAATACGGTAACACCATTTTAGGTTTTAACTTAAATTTACAGTTAAATACCGTAATTTCATTAACTGATATAATGTTAATATACCAACCTATTGAAGTACTGAAATCTGTATCTTTGTAATACACTGATAACCACCAAAAGTAGGTGATGAGTCACATGATGAACCAAAACAGCTTTTAAATAATAACATATATAGAATATAAATATAGTGTTATTCACACAAACACTAATCACCATCATGATGACACTCAATAAACTGAAATATGCAATAAACATTAATTTAACAACATTAGATGTAACATACAACCCTAATAAACATAACTGATAAGAAAAAATTAAGAAGAAACATAGTTAAAACATCAAATTCAAACAAAATTTGAAATGCAACGCAACTCTGGGAACGCCAGTTTACGGGTTTTCTCTGTAAATTTTACAGGAACTTACCGTTAACCATTTAAAGGTTTTTACTGTAGCATTTTCACCGTTTTTTACCGTTAAATCACGGTCATTTTTTACCATGTGTGCAATGACAACATTATCTTTTGCTCTACAACACCAGTAGACTATTTACCTCTCTCTTGCTCAACCCAATGCAAGCGCATTTAATGTGATTAGTGCGCCTCTGCACTTCACAAGGCGTCCAGGTTAGTTATTCATAACGACCTGATATCGTGCAGAACGCACCCACGTTCAACATGCGCTTCTGTCGAATCGTGAGTAAAATCTCAAGTGCAGACGCAGCAGTAAGACTCCCGCTCATCTCAGTTTCAGCTCTTGAGTGTTTGTTGATGATAACTCTGCATGTTTCTCTGCAGTGCCTAATGACCCTCTCGTGCCGACAGCTGTATTAGGTGAGGATTCGGTGTATGATGTGCCTGTGTCTGTGATCACTGGAGTTTCAACAGAGCAATTCAGTTCAGCCTGTGCTGTGGCTCAAAGACAACATGAAACACTTGCGTTTAGTATGTCATTTGGTCGTTTAATGACATTAAATCAGTGCATGTTACAGTAAAAGATTTAGTAATATTTCATCAAGATGTGTTCACTTTCTTCACCTCGAGGTGTGAGCGAGGAAATGATATTAACTAGCAATATAGACCAATCTAATCAAATCAAAATGATTTAAATAAAGCCCATCCCTACATAATTGCTAAGTTTTGCTATCATGTTGTCTTCCAGCCAAACACTTCTCCCCAATTAGTTAAAACACCTCAAGTCATGAGGTAATGTTTGATTTGAACTGAATTGAGCTGAGTACTCCTGCTGCACATAAAGACCTTCATTACCCAGCATGCATCCCTCATGTAGCCCCCCCACCGTGTTCCTGTTGTGTTACATAGAGCAGGGTTTCTCAATCATTTCCACGGCTCCTCGTGTGATGGAATCCACTATTGTCAAGGTGCATCAAACACATGCAGCGCAGGGAGCCTGTAGGAATAGATGGAGAACTACTGTGCTTGAAGACTCAAATCCCAGGATGTTATGAATGTGTGGTGAGACGTCTAGTGATGACTGTGTGTGTGTTGAGAGAAAGCACAGTCATCGCTCACCTAAAGTAAGAAGATGTACTGCTTTTCTGAATGAGGATATACTGTATTGTTTTTATATAAGGTAATTACAATTACTACAGATGAACCCAAACACTACCCTTAAAATAAAACAATATATGTCCCTAAGCAGAGGTTGCATCAGATTTAGCTCACTTGCACTGTAAAAAACTAAAGTTGAGCAAACTTAAAAGTTTAAGGCAACCAGCTTCAGCAGATTTTTGAGTTTTCTCAACTTTTTGTTGTATAAACTTAACTCAAACAAGTTGAGAAAACTCAAAAATCTACTAAAGCTGGTTGCCTTAAGGCTAGTTAACACTACAGGATTTTAAGCCTGATTTGTAAGTTAACGAGCTCGCCGACAGGTCGGGCTGTAATCGGGGGAAAATCAGCGGGTGATCGGCGCTCCGCAGTCTTTATGTGTGAACTACACAACGATGCATCAAAGAGGCTCGCTGACGCGTCGCCGACACCAAACAAATATCTAGTATGCCAAATATCTGGACCGGTCGGCCGACTCGACATCACGTGGTGTCAGGTGTCGTGACGAGCTACAGACAATGAAAGAGCAAGGCATGGGCTGAGGTCACCGGAAGAAAAACAACAGCAGGGACCTGGCTTAAAGAAAAGTTAGGCTTTTATTTTTGCACATAAAGCTTGCATCGATCTATAGAATGTGTGGTAGATGCTTCGTCCTACAGAGCGTCTTTCACTCTCTTTCACAGGCTTTTGGCTGCTATATTTTTATTAACCACCAGATGGTGCTGTTTTCGACACACGAAGCTTTGAATCTTTTCCTGAAACAATCAGAGGAGGTCTCAGAGCATCACGAGGCTTCATTTGCACATCTCTACTGTTCCAATTCTCGCATGTGTTTTCATGACAAAACGTGGTTTAGGGACCGAATGGAGTCATTGGGTGACAGTTGTTGTCAGCTCGTGTAGTGTGTAACCCTGGTTGTGGATCACGTAGTGTGAACACCACAAAGACTTAAAGACAGACAATCAAGTCATGTAGTCTGAACAGCACAGCGATCTGCCGACGTGTAAAGTCATATAGTGTGAACTTGGCTTAAAAAGTTTAAGTTCTCTCAACTTTTGATTTTTTACAGCACAGAAAAAAAAAAAAAATAAGTTGAGAAACTCAAAAATCTGCTGAAGCTGGTTGCCTTAAACTTTTAAGTTTGCTCAACTTTTTTTTTTTACAGTGTGGGGACTTTTAGGAGTTTAGGTCATCTAAAGTAAACACACACACACAATAGCTACTCTACAGTATATCAAGTTTCTCTACTGGTGGGTTGCGACCCAAATAAAGAGTTGCATGTCTGATAGGTCACAGACAGCTGAGAAAACTACTGACTGTGTTTTGACATTATTACAAAGTGCACTTTATAATAATGTCAAATTGACAGTTTTGCTTTGCAGTACATTTTAAATCATGTTTTAGTCTTAGAAGTACACTTATTTTGATGTGTTGACTAACAAACTAAAGCACACGTAAAGTTATTGATTAGATCTTTGATGTTACATTTAAAGTTCATATATTTTAGAAAATTAATTTTAAAACGTTAAACTTCATTACATCATTACAAATGTGTAATTACAAATACAAATGGCATATACAATTTAATGAAAATGACAGAGAGAGTATATTTTAGTTTATCATAAATCTTTGTCAGTACATTCAGGAGTAACACTTTAACCATATTTCATAGTCAACATGAAATGCTACTTTAGTGGGTCAAAGAACACCCTAAAGTCCAACTAATTGCATTTAATATAAATTTAAACTATAATGTATTTTAATTAACATGCAATTAAGTATTTATATACAGTATATCACATATCGCATATATTCTTTTAAAGAATATTATTTCCATATTTTTTAAAGCATGCTAAAGTGTACTTCTTTTTCACAAGGGATATTAATAATTTATCATTAAAAGATTCACATTACTTAAACATTTTAGAACTACCAGATGCTCAATGTAAAAAATCTGGAAGCAGAATCTACTGAAAGCACTGCTCTGTATGTTTTAGCAAAGCCTCATCTCACACACACACACACACACACACACACACACACACACACACACACACACAGACACAGACACACACACACACACACACACACACACACACACACACACACAGACACAGACACACACACACACACACACACACACACACACACACAGACACACAGACACACACACACACACACACAGACACACACACACACACACACACACAGACACACACACAGACACACACACACACACAGACACACACACACACAGACACAGACACACAGACACAGACACACACACACAGACACAGACACACACACACACACAGACACACACACACACACACACACACACACACACACACACACAGACACACACACACACACACACACACTCACACAGACACACTCACAGACACACACACACAGACACACACACACAGACACTCACACTCACACACACACACACACACACACACACACACACACTCACACACACTCACACACAGACACAGACACACACACACAGACACACACACACACACACACACACACACATTGTATAAGTGTTCCCGGAGCTCGTGGGATGATGGTGAAACTGAACTGACAGCTTACTCGTAAACCTAATATAACTCCAGTCATCTGGGTTAACAGTGTCAGATGCTAACATAGAGCTAACATGACAGAACAAGCAAGAAAGAAGAGGTTTTCTACAGCGGTGTGATGATGATGATGATGACGGGGGGGTATTAAAACGTCCCCTTAGGCCACGGCTCTGGCAGAGAGTGTAGAGGACAACACTTCATCCAAACAGCTGCGTCTTTCTGACATCTGTGATGAAGAGAAGTTCTAGTCCCTTACAAGCAGTGACCGAATAAAGTCTGATTATCAAAGTCTGCAAACCTTAATAAGTGTCTCTGTCAAGATGTAGGCCAGTGCTGTGTAGAAGCGACTCTAGAATGTGTGCTCGTCTTTGTTCTCGAGAATCGACGGGGGTTTCTTGTAAATCATTTCCTGTGGTTGAGATTCCTGTGCATTTGATAATATTCAGAGGTATCTTTTGTGGTCCGATATAAATATATATATACTGTATATGTGACACTGGACCACAAAACCAGTCATAAGGGTCAATTTTTCAAAATTGAGATTTATGCATCATCTGAAAGCTGAATAAATAGCTTTCCATTGATGTATGGTTTGTTATGATCGGACAATATTTGTAAATCTGGAATCTGAGGGTGCAAAAAAATCAAAATATTGAGAAAATCATCTTTAAAGTTGTTCAAATGAAGTTCTTAGCAATGCATATTACTAATCAAAAATTAAGTTTTGATATATTTACGGTAGGAAATTTACAAAATATCTTCATGTAACATGATCTTTACTTAATATCCTAATGATTTATGGCATAAAAGAAAAATTGATAATTTTGGACCCATACAATGTATTTTTGGCTATTGCTACAAATAGACTTACGACTGGTTTTGTGCTCCAGGGTCACATATGTATGTGGCTTCCGCATCTTCACAAAAACTGCAACTAAAGTGAAATTTGAAGTGCCTTCAAAAATGCATAAGTCTCCCGGTCTGGATGTGATGTAGAGAGTGTCTTTGTTTGTGCTCGCCCTCGTCTTAGTGTCCTGTAGCTGTGTTCTGTATATGTTTAGTCCATATCACCCCATCAGCTGTACTACAGAGCCCGTGTGTTTGAGCTGACGCTGAACTAAACAACTCTTTTCTCTCCCGCTGCCCCATAAGTGCCTATCACTGGTAAGTGTGTGTGAAGAAACGCCTCTGTCCTGTTCAGAGTGCATTTGGGAGGTTTTGCGTGTGTGTCGAGTCCTGTGAGCTTAGCTTGTACAAAGGTTTGTCCGAAGCCCTCAGTGTGCGTTCCAATGAATCGTTCCCGACCTCTTTCTCAGACGAGAACCACACGGCAGCGGCCGAGAACAGCAGACTGCTGGACATCCCACGCTATCACTGCGAGGGCACCGAGTCGCCCTATCAGACCGGACAGCTCCATCCTGCCATACGTGTGGCTGACCTGCTGCAGCACATCAATCTGATGAAGACCTCGGACAGCTACGGCTTCAAAGAGGAGTATGAGGTTAGTGAACCTCGAACAAAACAACAGTCAAAGCTGTCAGTGTAGTGCATGCACACACACACTGATGACTGTGTGGACGAACCCTTAAGCAGTGCTGGGCAGTAACTAGTTACTAGTTACTTAGTTACTGTAATAATATAACTAGTAGTGTAACTAATTACTAATAAGATTTCAGTTACCATCCATAAAACAGCTTAGTTACTTTTGATGCCTCGACCCGCTGATTTAAAATCAAATAATTTCTAGATTTATGTTCATAATTTTCACGACTCACTCATGCATGTGATGAGGTGCAGCAGGTGAGCTCTGAATATGGAAAAGCTTACATTCAGCAGATATAAATATTGCATTATATTGATTTTGTCATGAAAAAAGATGATCTGAACACTGTTGTGTATTACTTTACTCTGCATTACATCCCTCTGATCAACATCTGCTACATTATATTACTATAATTAAACATCTTTTTGGAAAATTAAACCGTTTCTTACAAACTTATGTGATTTCATAAAATACATAATGAATATAATCGTATATGGGTAACGGAGAAATTACAATTAGCTTCAAACTGACAATTAATGAGATTAATACAACACTTCTACTTGAATGTCTCTGTTAATCACTATTGAGTGTTTGTAATAACTAATAATGTGGATTTTGGTCAAATGATGAGGCAGAAATATGTTATTAGTAACATTTGTGTGGAAGATACACAGTTACAACTTCTGTGTGGCGTGAAGAAACAATGTAACTAATTACTGTTGCCAGAAAGTAATAAGTAAAGTAACAATATTACTTTTGAAAGGAGTAACTAGCTCAACACTGCCCTTAAGTGATCTTAAACGAAAGTGTGTCATTTCTGAATCACCAAAAATAACTGAAAACAAGATTGCTTTCAAACCTTGCCCTCGTCTTCCATTGTTCAGATGAACTATGGAGCTATTTCAAAGCAATAGTTTACCAAAAAAAATAAAAAATTGCTTCAAATGTGCTCACTCTGAGGCCATCCAAGATGAGTTTGTTTCTTTATCAG
>CM049855.1:32348570-32361070 GCA_027422415.1 Schizothorax lantsangensis
TGAATGAGGCGTTTTAGGAGGACGTGGCAGAGTCTTAACGTTGATAAAGAATATCTCTTTGGTTTTGAGACTTTAGTCTTTGTAACTTCAGGGATCTTATCTATGAACAATCAGCTTGTAACACTCCAAAGAGAAAGAAACACTTGAAATCACATCATATGACCCTGTTCCTGTGGCTCAGTGGTAGAGCATTGCGTTAGCAGCGCAAAAGGTCGTGGGTTCGATTCCCAGGGAACACACATACTGATAAAACATGTATAGCCTGAATGCACTGTAAGTCGCTTTGGATAAAAGCGTCTGCTAAATGCATAAAAAAAAAAATGTAAAAAATGACCCCTTTAAAGCATTTAAGCAAGATTTCAGCTTTAACATTTAAGCATGAATTGCTGTAGATCAAGATGCATCTATGTTGCTTTGCATCAGTCAGTGTAGTTACTGTATTCAAGACAGTTACGTATTAAAAATGTGTTTAATGAACGTGCATCACGTGCGTGTGATCTGCTCTGTATTTCACGTTTGATGGGTCTCATCCTCCTGTAGGTGAAATGCTATAAGTACTGGCCAGATGATGCTGAAGTTTATGGAGATTTCAAAGTGACGTTTGTGGAGGTCGAGCCGCTCGCAGAATACGTGGTCAGGACTTTCACTCTGGAGAGGGTGAGATTATTTTGACCGTGTTTAAAGTTTATTGTTTAAACCTTTTGTCGAGCAAGTGTGGCTAATATTCTGTAACCCAATACGTTTAATACACAAAGTATTCGGACACTTTTGAACACTTAGGTGACAGATATAAATATGTGACTTCATTAGATTCTGTATCTGCAGGATCTTTTTTTTTCACTAAAATCACTTTTATTCATACACTATATTGCCAAAAGTATTGGCACCCCTTCTAATGAACAGGTTTGACTACTTTAGTAATTTCTATGAGTACAAATCTTAATGTTAAAGCATATAATGATATTCTAGGAAATTGTGTGCTTCTAATATTATAGCAACAGTTTGGACTCTTTTCTATTCTAACATGACAATGTCTCTGTGTATAAGACAAGGTTCAAAAAGAAAATGATTGATTGAGTCAGTGTGGAAGAACTTGACTGGTCTGCATAAAACCAAGTCCTAATCCCAGTTTAACACCTCTGGTGTGACTGTAAATGCAGACCTTGAGACAAAAACTCATCACCAAACACCAATGACTTGTACATACGCTATATAGACAAAAGTATTGGCACCCCCTTCTTTAGAACAGAAAAATGCACTTCCAAATCTGTGGCAACAACGATGGGAACATAATTCATGTATTTAAAAATTGTATTTCATCTCTGTTGCAACAGTTTTGTAAGTGTCTAAAATGACTGAACCCATATGTACAAGTCATTGGTGTTTGGTGATGAGTTTTTGTCTCAAGGTCTGCATTTACAGTCACACCAGAGGTGTTAAACTGGGATTAGGACTTGGTTTTATGCAGACCAGTCAAGTTCTTCCACACTGACTCAATCAATCATTTTCTTTTTGAACCTTGTCTTATACACAGAGACATTGTCATGTTAGAATAGAAAAGAGTCCAAACTGTTGCTATAATATTAGAAGCACACAATTTCCTAGAATATCATTATATGCTTTAACATTAAGATTTGTACTCATAGAAATTACTAAAGTAGTCAAACCTGTTCATTAGAAGGGGGTGCCAATACTTTTGGCAATATAGTGTACGTATACTTTAAAACAATCATTATGGTGATTGCTTGTGGATGAATGAAGTCAGCTCTGTCCAGGTGTCCAAGCAGAGGAACCACAACACTGTCCTTAAACCACAAACATACATGAAGTTACACAACACCGACTGTCTTCATGTTTAACACTGCATCTGTTGTTGCAGTACTACAAACCTCTTTTTTTTGCTCTGGTGCATCTTTCTCTGCACTTGCTGTGATATATTATCATTAGTGTGACTTGAAATATCCAGCTTTTTGGAGCCAGTGTAATTGCTGAGAAAGTGATTTTATGTATATCAATTTTTCAGGTGCTCAGGTGTTTTGTTGTTATTTCCACAGAGGGGTTTTAATGAGGTGCGAGAGGTCAAGCAGTTTCACTTCACTGGCTGGCCCGATCATGGAGTCCCGTATCACGCTACAGGACTGTTGTCATTCATCCGACGAGTCAAGATCTCCAACCCTCCCACCGCTGGGCCTATCGTCGTCCACTGCAGGTACTGCAGGGTTTCCCACACATAGACTATATTAACGGCTGTCCAAGTATATTCGGTGACACATTGTTTTTTTTTTATCTGCCCGAGATAATGAAACCATCATTAACTAGTGGAAAATCTCCCTTCGCACCACGCCTTTCGTACTGCACTTTCTGTGTGCTCAAGAACTGTCGACACCCACAGACAACCGTGTTTCCCATAGATTGATTTATTTGTGGCGGGCCGCAACAATATCCACCGCCTGCGGCCATCAGCTCCCGTGTCTCACACACACGAGCGCGACTTTAGCACAATGTTTAGCTACTTTCAGACCCTTTTGGTGGCTTTTTTCCCATAACAGGTACATACTGACAAACCTAGCGACTTTTTTTTAGATAAACCTTTGCTATCGTTCAGTTGAAAGATGTCAGTACTGCCCCGCGAGCGCTAGGTCTGTCTCCCGGCGCAGTGTCGCCTCTCTCTGTGTCTGTTCTGAGCAGTGAGCGGTAGTGAAGAAGCGCATTAAGTTGGCCGTAACGCAGCAAAATCGTCAAATAATTTACAAAACAGCGTTTCCAAGCACCTGTCGCTTACTGACTGTTTGGACTTTTAAATATGAACGTCTCTTAATATGCGCATAGTTTGTTACTCAGACGCAGACAGTGCGCTGAATGAGACAAAACAGTAATACAGCCAAAACCACCGCATATAGTCTCTTTTTAGGGTAAGTTAGATGTATATTGATTTAATCAGATGTCGCGATTATAAATCAGGATTTAAGGAGTATAGTGAGAGTGATTCCTGGTTAACATGTAGTATTAATGGGTCGTGTTTACTATTTATACTTGTTTTATGTATGACAACAGAAAATATAATGTGAACAGCTTTATTGGGCATTCAGTTGTAATACAGTATGAGACAGTTCATAGAGTAGAACAGATCTGAAGTGCCAAAACTCATCTGAACGCAAACTTGATGCAATGATGTCATACATATGCAAATTAATGTGACGTCACCTCACGTCTCACAAAATCCTGTGGGAAACACTGGGTACTGCGATGCATCAACACGTGCTCGGCTCCTTCACATACTGTACAGCCTGTGTGCTGGAAATGCAGAGGTCATGTGAGCATGTATGCAGTTAATGTTGGCCTTTGGTGTGTGTGAATAGTAGCAAAATAAATCAAACATGGAAAGCCGTAGCATTTGTGAATGACAGAAAATTAATTCTGCAAATTTTACACCAATTGAACAGTTTTTACGTGTAAAAGTGGCTACTGAAAAATATTGCTAATGACACGTCATAATTGCTTTGTACTGGTTTGAAGACAATGCATTCAGAATTCTTAATGTTTTAAATAGTTCACCCCCAAAAAAAGTAAATTTACTGGAAATAGTGTCTATTTACACTAAGTGCAAATAGCATGCCTTGTTGGCAGAGGCTATTTACACTAACTCCGCCCACTAACGTGTGATTGGGATTGAAAAAAGACTCTCATTGGTCATCAGTTTCAGTGGCGTAGATGGTAAGCTGTGTGCTTCTTGATGTGATCGACCCGGGTTCGAATCCACCTTTTGCCGAACTACTTTTTCTCCCTTTTCAAATCTCATATTGCATCGGAAAGGCATTTATTTTCAATAAAAATGAAGGAAATAATCAAAAAGTTGAAAATAAAGTCTGGGGTAGGGTTAGGGTAGGTGTAGGGAGGGCTTTATTGTACCAGTAAGGTGGCATCCATTTAATAATTTGAATTAAAATTATAATTTACACTCAATACGTTATTAATACATACTGTTTTGTAATGTACTACAATACTGAGGTGCAGATAACTGCCACTATTTGCAATAAGTAGTATAAATAGCAGAAAATCTTGCTATTTTAACAGTGTAAATAGTCACTGCCGAAATGTACTCCTCCCCTCAGTCCATCCCAGATGTAGATGAGTTTGTTTCTGTATTGTAATAGATTTGGAGAAATGTTGCATTGAGCAATGGATGCTCTGCAGTGAATGGGTGCCGTCAGAATGAGAGTCCTGATAAAAACATCACAATGATCTTGTCGAGTGTAAAGCTACGTGTTTGTAAGGAACAAATCCATCAAGGTGTTTTCAATGGTAAACAGTGGCATCTATTCTATAATATTGCTTTCTCCAGTGAAAAATTAATCTGGTCTGAATCAGGAGTGAAATACACAGACCAAGCAACAAAAGTTAAAACATCTTGATGATGGGTTTGTTTCAGCTTTTGTCTTCTCAATACATTAACTGATGGACTGGAGTTGTATGGATTATTGTGATGTTTTTATCAGCTCTCATTCTGACGGCACCCATTCACTGCAGAGCATCCATTGCTGAGACACTGATGCAGAGACACATTTCTCCAAATCTACATTTCTACAAACTCATAAACTCATCTCAGATGGCCTGAGGGGAGTATGTTTTCAGCAAATTTTCATTTTTGGATGAACTATTCTTTAAATGAACAGTACAGCATCAGAAAAAGATCCACAGCTTGATATTTTCTATCCTTTTCTTAAGCAATGCATAGTCGAATCTGGACTAACCGTCTCTGTTGAGACTGATTCTTTTGTTGTAGATGACAATGCATTGTCATTGGTTCATGACATCATTTCCTGTTCTTAGGGTCTTACCACAGCTCTTCTGCATGTGGTCGGTTCTGTTATTTTGTCATGCTCACACTTCAGTGTACCAGCGTCCACATCTGACACTGTTGGCCAGTCACATGACTCTTTGTACTCTTGGTTCTCAGCTCATTTAACACATCTAGCAGAAACTATTTTACCCTTAAACATTACCACGTTGCCTGCCGTTCACGCCCCAAGAGCAGGATGTGGTCTCATCTGCATTGCTGCATGCAAAAAAACAAAGCAATCCCATGATGCAGCTTTCTTTTCCTCAACTTGACAGTCTTTGATTGCTACAGTCTTTGTTCTCATTGCATTATTCTGCCGTTCAGTCAAACACAAAGAGTTTGATTGTGATGATTGACAGTGATAACCATGGCAACAGAAAAATATAAAAATGTCCAAATATAAGTCTTACAGTGTAAATGCAAACTAATAGATCTGCTACAGCAATAAAAAAAAATAAAAAAAGCCAAATCGGTGATGTTAACTAACAGACTTTGTTTTATTACGTGATGTATTTCTTTGTTCTTTATATTAATATTTTAATGCTTTAATTCACTTGAATTTAAAGCAATGTGTACTTATTTGGAAGATATTGGTTGCTCTATTATTTACTTATTATTAGCATTAAAAATAACTCATATTTATAATGTAAAAAAAATATATAAAAAATTATTTATAATTTTTTTTTTTTTTTTTATGATTTAATTTTTTTTTTTTTAAACAAATAGTTTAAATAAAATTGTTCCAATCGTTTTTTTTCTATGGTATCAGAATCGGTGCCGAGAATTGTGAAATATTACTGGTATTGTGACCGCACTACTAGAAACTAAATAACCAAATAAACTTCATTGAATTATTTCATGAAATATGTCGTACAAATGTTTAATATTTTAAAATACAGATATAATTTTAACAAAGACATTAAGCAAAGAAACCTAATTTAAATATCTAGATTTTATTACAATGTATTTCACATTATTGTATTTAAAAAAAAAGATGCCTTGGAAATTTCCTACAGAAGAGAAAACCAGTGCTTTAGACAGTTTGCATGAATTAACATCAGTTTTTTGAGCATCCTGACACTAGTGCTTTGTTCTTAATCTAAACATGTCTTTAGACCCTAGTTTTTGTTCATAATGAAGCTTTACACACAGCTCTGAGAGCATTTATAAAACAGTGCACTGCTCGCAGCACTACTCTCGTCTCTCTGCTGAATTGTTTGATCAGTGATGAAATCCACATGAGACGGATGATGATTTTCTCCCCTGCTCGGTGTGTTTCAGTGCTGGAGCCGGCCGGACGGGATGTTACATCGTGATTGACATCATGCTGGACATGGCCGAGAGAGAAGGGGTGGTGGACATCTACAACTGTGTCAAAGCTCTGCGCTCCAGAAGAATCAACATGGTTCAGACCGAGGTGTGTTTGCATGCTTCAGTCATGATGCTGATTATGGTCCTCGAAGTGTCCCTGGAGCACAAAACCAGTCATAAGTAACACAGGTATATTTGTAGCAATAGTCAACAATACATTGTATGGGTCAAAATTATCAATTTTTCTTTTATGCCAAAAATCATTAGGATATTAAGTAAAGATCATGTTCCATGAAGATATTCAGTGAATTTCCTACCATAAATATATCAAAACTTAATTTTTGATTAGTAATATGCATTGCTAGGAACTTCATTTGAACAACTTTAAAGGTGATTTTCTCAATATTTAGATTTTTTTGCACCCTCAGATTCCAGATTTTCAAATAGTTGTATCTCAGACAAATATTATCCTATCATACACTCTCAGAAATAAAGGTACAAAAGCTGTCACTGGGGTTGTACCTTTTCAAAAGGTACATGTTTGTACCTAAAGGGTCCATTTTGGTACCTTAAAGATACATATTAGTACTTAAAGTGAACATATTTGAACCTAATATGTATCTTTTGAAAAGATACCGCCCCAGTGACAGCTTTGTACCTTTATTTCTGAGAGTGTAACAAACCATACATCAATGGAAAGATTATTTATTCAGCTTTCAGATGATGTAGAAATCTTATGACTGGTTTTGTGCTCCAGGGTCACATATTTTTAGGAAGCCACTGATAATAAAATTCATAATGTTAGTTCTTATTTTGTTTTAGCCTTCAAGTTTACACAATTTTGTTTAATTAAGCATACAAAACATGCTTTTGCCGTTACTGCCAGTAGCTAAAAGTGCATGTTCAGAGGCCTGCAGTGCAGCCGCATTGACCTCTATACAACATCTAATGAAGAAGAAGGAAACTTCAGTCCTGACCACTAAGGGCCACTATTTACAACAACAAAGCAGTCAGCCGTGCTGTAGTATCTGTCTTGCTGCTATCATGCATTTCAGAGTGTATGAATTCAGTTGCTTTTAAAAAAATCAGTGTTATTTAATACAAGTGTTGCAGTTTTGCTTCAGTGGGTTACACATGTCTTCTACATGTTAAGCAAACTAATAGTGTTGTTGCATGCATTGATGACACACGACCCCTGGTTTTCCTCTGGCTCTCAGGAGCAGTACATCTTCATCCACGATGCCATCCTGGAGGCGTGTTTGTGTGGCGAGACAGCGATCCCCGTGTGCGAGTTCAAAGCCGCGTACTACGACATGATCCGCATCGACTCTCAGAGCAATTCCTCTCACCTCAAAGATGAATTCCAGGTACCTGACAGATGCTGTTGCTTATTATTCACAGCTGTGCTTTTCCTTCAGGACCCAGACTTTACATGGACATCCAGTGGAGACCTGACACAAATATCTTTGTCCTTACAATCAAACACTATTTTATTCATTTTAAATATGCAGCATCATTTAGTGTTTGGCTTCAGCATCTCTTGGTGCTTTTAATGGTTCTGTGTTCTTGTTAGGTAATAATTCACAGCACAGAACACTGTATTTAATATTAGTGCTGTCAAACGATTAATCGCATCCAAAATAAAAGTCTTTGTTTACATAATATATGTGTGTACTGTGTATATTTATTATGTATATATAAACACAAACACATGCATCTATATATTTAAGAAAAATTGTACATTTATATTAGTGCTGTCAAACGATTAATCGTGATTAATCGCATCCAAAATAAGTTTTTGTTTACATAATATATGTATGTGTACTTTGTATATTTATTATGTATATATATAAATACAAACACATACAGTATATATTTTAGAAAATATTTACTTGTATGCACGTGTATATATTTAGATTCATATAAATTATATCATATATAAATATATTTAATATATAAACGTAACATTTTTCTTAAATATATACATGCATGTGTGTGTATTTATATATACATAATAAATATACACACTACACACACATATATTATGTAAACATATATTATTGCTAAACAAAAACGTATATTTTGGATGCGATTAATCACGATTAATCGTTTGACAGCACTAATATAGACGTAACATTTTTCTTAAATATATACATGCATGTGTTTGTGTTTGTATATACATAATAAATATACACAGTACACACATATATTATGTAAACAAAACTTTGGTCCCAGTTTATATTAAGTGGCCTTAACTACTATGTACTTACATTTAAATTAATAATTTGGTACAATGCACTTATTGTGTACATACATGTTTTTACATTGTACTTATATTTTTAAAAATACCTATATGTAATTACATTTATAATTACACTGTTGACCCATTCCTTACACCTTAACCCACCCTTAAACCGACCCATACCACTTAACCTGTCCCTAACCGACCCGTATCCCCCTTCAATAGCAGCAAAAGTGTTTTGCAATACAATATGAACACAATAAGTACATTGTACTTATTTTTTGATGTAAGTACATAGTATTTAAGGCCACCTAATATAAAGTGGGACCAAAACTTTTATTTTGGATGCGATTAATCGTTTGACGGCACTCATTTAAATAATTCTCGCATAGTTTTGTATTCTTGCAGAGTTTTATTCATGGTTTTTGAAGATGCATATTTGTTTGTGTTGGCATCTGGTTCATACCAAATAGCATACGATGCAGTTTGACATTTGCTGGTGTCCACTCTCTCCTGTGCAGACGCTGAACTCAGTGACCCCTCAGCCTCAGCCTGAAGACTGCAGCATTGCACTCCTTCCTCGAAATCACGACAAGAACCGCTTCATGGACAACCTCCCGCCGGACCGCTGCCTGCCCTTCCTCATCACCATCGACGGAGAGAGCAGCAACTACATCAATGCAGCGCTCATGGATGTAAGTACGGCTTCCTCGCGCTCTCTGTTCCTCGTCTCCTTTATGTTAGACACACGCTCTGTTCCAAAACCTAGTGAGCTGCCAACGGAGGTAAGATTTGAGGATAGGCAACTTAACATTGCTGCCTTCTGAGATACCTTGATTTAGTCAGCGTGTAGTCCCAGAAAAAAATACACACATTACCAATACTAAAAGTAATAGTTAACATATTGACAACAACAGTTGGATAACAATATAAGTGTTTTACTCCAGTATTTATGCTGTGGATTCTTAATGCAACATGCATCTCAGATCAGTCATTGGCCAGAGGTGTAAAGAGTACCTGAAAACCATACTTGAGTAAAACTACAGATACCTTACAGTGAAAATTACTCCACTACAAGTTACAAGTCACCATTTCTAAAACAACTTGAGTAAAAGTATTAGGCCCGATTTCACAGACAGGGCTTAGACTAAGCCAGGATTAGGACATAGTTAAATTATGACATTTAAGTATTTTTTATTAACATGCCTTAGCGAAAACATTACTGGGGTGCATCTTGAGACAAAACAAAGACACTGATATGTTTTAAGATCAATCAGTGCAAGTTTATTTCAGCTGAAACAGCTCAGACTTACATTTTAGTCTAGGACTAGTCTTAAGCCTTGTCTGTGAAACCGGGGGTTAGAGTATCTGATTTTAACAGCACTTAAGTATTTTACTTATACTAAATATAGGCTCAAAGATGCACTAGTCAAAGAGACATGGCAGTCAAAAACTGTAACGTTGTGGAGAAGCTGGAGAAACAGACAGATGCAAGGATCTATGTGCAGATATTACATAGAAAAACTAGAATAAGCCAAAAACCAAAGGGAACAATGACGAGCAAACAGACAACCATTACATTCAACAACTCACAAAGAACTAAAGAAACACTAGGGCTGTATATATACAGGAGGCTAACAAGCTGAACAAGATAAGATACAAACTATTTTGCTTAAACTAAAATATTGTGCAGTTGCTTTGACACAATTAGTATTGTTAAAAGCGCTATATAAATAAAGGTGACTTGACAAACTGAGTACAAGCAACACGGGAGACATGAAGTGACATAAAAGTCCAAGACAAGGCATTGAGATCACGTAACACAAACAAGAAAGAGCTGATTTGTGAGGAGAGCAATTACACTTATTTTCTGAAGCCAAAAACAAAAAACAATAACCTTCACAAAGGTCTCTTCAGTGTAACGGATAAATAAAATAATGTTAAGTAAAATCAAAGTCTTCTTGCACTGGATGTGCTGGTTTCGTCCTCATTGCCAGCTGCAGTCATATAAAACACCTGTGATTCACAACTACTTGCTAAGGAGCTCACGTTCACGTGAAGTAGCCTTGTTGACAAGTCTGGGTGAGTAAGGGCAAAACGCACAAGATATAGTACTTTCAGTGCCCTGTAGTTGGCGATATCACATCTTTTGTAGCATAAATGAACTGTTGCAGAAAAGTTAGGTGCCATGCAAAATGTAATGTGTAACTACAACTAGGGCTGTGCAATTAATCGAAATCTTCGATTTCGATTTCGGCCTCCAACGATTATGAAAATACAATAATCGAGATAAAACGATTATGGCGCCCCATTCCGCCCCCTTTCCAGCTGCGCTTTCACTCCTCCATAAAAGCCCATTTTCACGTGTAAATCAGTAAAATCATGTAACGTGACTTTTGCAAAATTGGACGTGCTTGAGTTATTAAAGTTGATTAGATTTATTAATGTTTTAAAGAGAGCTTGCTCTGTTCCTCAGGAGGATATCTGTGTATGCGCTCAGAGACGGAGCATGTAAAGTCATCTTTAGCTGAACGTATGCGACTAAACGCTCAAATACACGCAAAAATGTGTCAAAATGCGGCGTTTAGTGATTATTCACGTAAACCCTCGTCGGTTATGTAATAAAAGAATGTAAACAGATGATACTGTAAATACGCGTGTAACAGTAAATTGGATCCGTGCGGCTCTTAAAGTGACAGCGCGCTATATTCCTGCTGCGACTGTGTGCTTAATATTAATCAAACAACAAAAGACACAATCACTCACTGCTCTTCACAGAAGGTCTTTTGTAGCTTTAATAAGAAACAAATTAAGTTTAATTCTTACAGTGAAGACTACGCTGTTTTATTTTACATTTGATTATTCAATTTCTATAGTAGGCTGTTAACTGAATACTTTAGATTTGCATTAAAAAAATTGTTTTGGTTATACGGCCCGCTAATAATCGTGTTAAATAATCGTGATTACAATATTGACCAAAATAATCGTGATTATGATTTTTGTCATAATCGAGCAGCCCTAACTACAACACTCATATCAATTGTAGTGGAGTAAAGAGTAAAAGTTGCTAATATCTTTGATACTCAAGTACAGTAATTAGTCACATTAACTCAAGTACTTTACACCTCTGGTCATTAGTGAGTTCCCGTGCTGTGTTAGAGCGCAGCTGTCAGTGTAGATAGCAGACATTGGATTTTGGAACGGAGCTACAGAAAGCTAGAGACAAATCCAGGTGGCAAGTCCTTCGAGTGGGACAGATGTTAGCGTGAGCCACTGTCGAACCTATTCCAGTCGCTCTATAACGTGGTGATAGAGTCGTGTAGATCAGCGATACCATTATTTGTCTTGAATTAATGAAGCATTCGATTAGTGGTGTAATTAGGCTGTATGTGGTCCTAAATGAACTTTCTTTCATTTGGGTTTTCAAAAAATAATAGAGGACAAATTAATGTAGTAATAATACATAAGGTAAGTGTAAGTCTGAATCTCTTGCTTTAAAGTGTCAATTTTGTCATTTATTAAAGGACAAGTTCACTCAAATCCTCATCCTCAAGTCCTCAAGATGTTTTTACCCTTCTTTCTGTGGTAAACAACTGGAGATTTTTAACACTGTATTTATTTCCATACAACAAAAGTGAGTGGTGACCAGTTACTGTCAAGATACAAAAAAAGGCAAGAAACCACTGTAAAAGTAGTCCATACTACACACTTTTAACTGAACAGAAGCACAGATTTGTGATCTACTGTTAAAGCCCCGATATACTTCAAACGAAATCGAAGAACGAACTGATATGACGTCGGTTCGAACAAAATCAGGCCGAAGCGAAGTTCGTTTTGAGTTCGTTTTAGCAGTTCGATACAGCTCACCAAAGTGAACTTTCTTTGAGCTCCCATTGGTCCGTGGTGATTACGCAATCGGTGGGTGTGTTCTGAAGCTCCGCCTTCTTTGACGCACGATTTTTTCCCCAGTTCGTTTCTCATTCAACAAAGTTCAGGCAGGAGAACAACATCTCCACGTCACTAGCAACATAAATACACTGTGTCTAATAGCTGAGCTGCCACAGATATATCCACACCTGTACGATCACTCTCACACACACACACACT
>CM049855.1:32363570-32401070 GCA_027422415.1 Schizothorax lantsangensis
CGCCTTTCGTAGAGAGAATGAGGGGGACGGATCGGGTCACTATGAATCTGGGGGGGTCATGTCCCCCCCGTCCCTAGTGCCATCTGCGCGCCTGCATGCACATGTGAATAGTTTCTTGAGGGCACAAAAAAAGTTTCTTGTGTGCATGTAAAAGTGTATATTTTCTTTCTTTCTTTATTTTTTATTTTAGCAACTCTGTATGTTGCCACTTCGAGAAAATCAATGAAATTTAAAATATTTACAGATGACTGTATTATATACCAAATATAAGGCTGAAAATAATGCCCCATGAACCATTTGTGTTAAATGTGGTCTGAAAATCCCCCGAGAGGTTTGGAAATTTGAGTCTGGAAAAGTGTAGGAACCCTGTATCTGAGAGCGTGTTCAGTCAGGGACATCCCACAGCCGATGACCTCTGACCCTGGGAGATGGTGATCACACAGACACAATCAGCTGTTTGGACAGCCGAACTCAAAGTTGTGATTTTAGAGAGTCATTTAAAACCGCTTCCTCGTACGCTTCACAAACTCTTGGACTTTTTTTAACCAAGCCGTCAGAAGAATACCAGGTAATTTCTGATTCAGTTCTGCCTCTGTTAGACTGGATTTGTTTCGTGGCTTTAGTGGTATGTCCGCACTTTCCATTCAACCTCTCTATACTGGGTTTGCTACAGCATGCAGAGAAAAAAACAATGCATTTATTCACTTACAGAGATGTACATTTATCACACAGACGCACACGCAGGACGTTTACATCATTCTTTCACTGTGGTCCTTGCATGATCATACACATTCACACATCCTGAAAAACGCCCATCTTCATCTTGGTTGTGCGTAAGTGTCAGAAAGCAGAGTGTTTGCTGGAAGTACATTATGTTGTATGTTATGCAGAGCTACAGGCAGCCGGCGGCGTTCATCGTGACCCAGCATCCGTTACCCAACACCGTCAAGGACTTCTGGAGGCTGGTGTATGATTATGGATGCACCTCCATCGTCATGCTAAACGAGATCGATTTGGCTCAGGTGAGATTGTGTTGTTATTATTCTTAGAAAATCTTTGTGCAATGCATATTTGTGACCCTGGAGCACAAAACCAGTCATAAGTGTCAATTTTTCAAAATTGAGATGTATGCATCATCTGAAAGCTGAATAAATAGCTTTACATTGATGTATGGTTTGTTATGATAGGACAATATTTGGCTGAGATACAACTATTTGTAAATCTGGAATCTGAGGGTGCAAAAAAATCTAAATATTGAGAAAATCACCTTTAAAGTTGTTCAAATGAAGTTCTTAGCAATGCATATTACTAATCAATAATTAAGTTTTGATATATTTACGGTAGGAAATTTACTAAAGATCTTCAAGGAACATGATCTTAATATCCTAATGATTTTTGGCATAAAAGAAAAATGTATAATTTTGACCCATGCAATGTATTGTTGGCTATTGCTACAAATATACCCCAGCGACTGGTTTTGTGCTCCAGGGTCAGATATAAGGAATGAGAAGACATCAAAGATCAGTTGGTTAGCGAGTGAAGTCAGTGAAAAACAATCTGTTTATGTTGAGCCAAATTGAACGTTTCTTTCGCGTGTTTAAAGGAATAGTTCACCCAAAAATGAAAATTTGCTAGAAATGTGCTCACCCTCGGGTCATCCCAGATGTACATGAGTTTGTAGAAATGTAGATTTGGAGAAATGCATCTCTGCATCAGTGTCTCAGCAATGGATGCTCTGCAGTGAATGAGTGCCGTCAGAATGAGAGCTGATAAAAACATCACAATAATCCACAGCACTCCAGTCCATCAGTTAACATCTGGAGAAGACAAAAGAAACAAGTTAAGACATTTTAACTTTAAACTATTGCTGGATCTATGCATATTTCTCACCTTATTCAGATGAGGTGGTTTTCACTGGGGGAATTTATTATGGCTTATGAACTTGGTTTAAAGTTAAAACATCTTAATGATGTATTAGTTTCAGCTTTAGTCTTCTCCAGATGTTAACTGATGGACTGGAGTGCTGTGGATTATTGTGATGTTTTTATTAGCTCTCATTCTGACGGCACCCATTCACTGCAGAGCATCCATTGCTGAGACACTGATGCAGAGACACATTTCTACAAATCTGATGAAGAAACAAACTCATCCTACTCTTGGATGGCCTGTGGGGGAGCACATTTTCAACAAATCTTCACTTTTGGGTGAAGTATTCCCTTAATGCAACAGCAGGGTAACTGTCAGTGACTCCTGTGTGTGTTTGATCGGTGTGTGTACAGGGTTGTCCTCAGTACTGGCCGGAGGAGGGAATGCTAAGATACGGCCCTGTACAGGTGGACTGCATATCCTGCTCTATGGACTGTGATGTTATTAGTCGTCTTTTCAGGATATGCAACCTGACCAGGGTGAGTTTTTCCACATGTCTCTGACACCCATTAATCGTTTTGTAACAAAGTGCAGAGCCGTACACTGGTTTAGGGCAGAAGTGAACTACGGGGGAGCTCGGCTCTCCTTAATAAGACATGGGCTCCCCTGAAAATGTGATTTGGGAAATTTGGGGGGTCTCAAAAAATATTGACAATGTGTTATTTTGACGTGCAATTTCAGTTTTGTGTAATGTGATCATCGTGGATTATTATGTGTAAAATTGCAAAAATATCATTAATTCATGCATGACGGCGATTTAAACCTAATTCACTTCAATAAAGATAACTATGCATGCTATTCTTGTCATGAGCATCAAGGTGTAGGGGGGTGCTGCGGTGCAAATCCACTCATGTTTAGTACATGTTAACTCAAAGATTAGTAGACAAAATATAAACGTTGGAGGCCGTTGATCTGCGTGCGAAATCCATTCTGCATCATATAGCCACCATGGCCAAAGTCCCCGGTATAGTTCGAACACTGTTATAGACTATTTGTGGGCGGCTGTTTGTTGTTTCTCCTATCAATTTGTGTTGATAAAGTATAATAGGATAAATCCTGTATAGTGATTTATCCTATATAGTGCTTGCATTAAGCAAGTAGTGCATACACTTGCAGCTGTTATGTATCTTTGTAAGTCATTGTAAGTCCTCTTTTGAGGCACCCCCCCACAAGTGGGCACCCCCAAAGTCCCCGGTATAGTTCGAACACTGGGCAGAAGTCATAGTTACATTGATGTGTGTGTGTGTGTGTCCTAAGCCTCAGGAAGGTTACCTGATGGTCCGTCAGTTCCAGTACCTGGGATGGGCCGGTCATAGGGAAGTCCCCGCCTCCAAGCGCTCGTTCCTCAAGCTGATCCTCCAGGTGGATAAATGGCAGGACGAATGTGAGGAAGGCGATGGACGCACTATTATACACTGCCTGTGAGTACAGACGTACAGAGACCAGAAGCAGCTGTAGGACGGACAGAAGTCAGAGCTCATAGTCTACTCATAGCTTCTTCTAAGCTCTCGTCAGTGTATTGTCTGTGAATGATTAGCCACTCTCTCACTGGTCAGATTTACCCACACATCACATTAAAAGCTGCTCCTTTGACTGGTCAAGTCAGTTTTCTACACTTTAGTTATGCTTTATGCTTAAATGATTTATCCTGCATTAATAAAAGTGACATATAAAATAATGTTGAAGTAATAATGGCTTAAATTCTGTTTAAAGGGATAGTTCACCAAATATATCATCTACTCATAAGTTGTTCCAAACCTGTATGAATTTATTTCTTATTTATTTCGAAGTTAATCTGAAGTTGCAACATTTTTTTTCATGTTTTATCACATTTAATGCTTCATTAACTCTTGTACAGCATACTTTAAAAATAACATTTATTACAGAAATTAAATGAAAATGTATTAGTTTAAATTTATACTAAATACAGTTAGCTAAAGTAAACTCAATGAGTTTTATATGTTTGTGCATATTTATATGTAATTTCATAATTCTGTTGTCTTTTAAATGATAAATATAGTAACTGCTGAATGTAATGACAAGCATTTATGATAAACTAAAATATACTTTAATTATATTTTATGAAATATTAAGTTCTTTTTAAGAATTTCTATTGAAACTTGTTTGTCATTTGTGTTTATATTTTATGTTTATGTTTTGTAAATTTGCAATTTATTGCATTTAAGATTCAAAGATATATATTTTTTATATATTAACTCTAAATGTAATATCAAATAATACATGAGTTAAAATTCTAATCAAGTGCTTTACATGTGCTTTAGTATATTAGTCAACATATCAAAATAATAAAGCGTGATTTATAATGTACTTTAAAGTAAAGATTTTAATTTGATATTATTATCAAGTGCATTTTTTTAAAATTTACTTAAATGTGTTAAGAAACTGTCAGGAAAGTGTCTCTCTTTAAATACACTTAAGTGCCCTTTTTGTTAGATTATATAATGTTATCTGCAAGTACAGTTTTTGTAAGGTACTTTTAATATTTGAAGTACACCACAAGTGCACATTCAATAAAATTACACTCTTCTTTGTTCACAAAGAATCCCGCAGTGAGCAAACCTGTAAGATGTTAGTAGTGGGTCATTGATCTTGAGCAGGGTTTCTCCATCAGAACTGACTGTCTGTGAGTGTCTGTGAGTGTCTGCGTCTGTGTGTCTGTGTCTGTCTGTGTGTCTGTGTCTGTGTGTGTGTCTCTGTGTGTCTGTGTCTGTGTCTGTGTCTGTGTCTGTGTCTGTGTCTGTGTGTGTGTGTGTGTGTGTGTGTGTGTGTGTGTGTGTGTGTGTGTGTGTGTGTGTGTGTGTGTGTGTGTGTGTGTGTGTGTGTGTGTGTGTGTGTGTGTGTGTCTGTGTGTCTGTGTGTCTGTGTCTGTCTGTGTGTGTCTGTGTCTGTGTCTGTCTGTGTGTGTGTGTGTGTGTGTGTGTGTGTGTGTGTGTGTGTGTGTGTGTGTCTGTGTGTCTGTGTCTGTGTCTGTGTCTGTGTGTCTGTGTCTGTGTCTGTGTGTGTGTGTGTCTGTGTCTGTGTCTGTGTCTGTGTCTGTGTCTGTGTCTGTGTCTGTGTGTCTGTGTGTGAGTGTCTGTGTGTCTGTGTGTGTGTGTGTGTCTGTGTCTGTGTGTCTGTGTGTCTGTGTCTGTGTGTGTGTGTGTGTGTGTGTGTGTGTGTGTGTCTGTGTGTGTCTGTGTGTGTCTGTGTCTGTGTCTGTGTGTGTGTGTGTGTGTGTGTTTTTGTGTGTCTGTGTGTGTGAGAGTGTGTGTGTGTGTGTGTGTGTGCTGGAGTCATTCACACGTCTCTCTCTCTCTGTAGGAACGGAGGCGGTCGCAGTGGGATGTTCTGTGCCATCAGTATTGTGTGTGAAATGATAAAGCGGCAGAATGTCGTAGACGTCTTTCATGCTGTGAAGAGTCTGAGGAACAGCAAGCCCAATATGGTGGACAGCCCGGTATGAACCAGCATCTACACTCATTATGCTTTTGTCCGCAGTGTCATCATCAGCCAGAGCTAATCACTGGAGAAGCACTTCGTTTTTAGGTCATGTTGCAAAACTAGGCAGAATTACAACTAACTTTAAATCAAACCCAAATTAATATCACTCACTCAGTACTTGTAATGTAACCTCATTGTGTTTTTGTCTTGCTGAATATCCCAGCATCCTTAAAACAAGATACACTTACTTGAGAAGTATTGTGTACAATACTAAAATTATCGTTGTTCTTGCTTTAGGACACATGTAATATAATGCTGTGTGTAATATAAAGCGGAGAAAAATCAACTGAATTTAAGGTACATTCTCTGAAAACACAGCATCTCAAGTCAGTTTGTCCTGATTCAAGGATGCTGAGATATTTTACTGGAAACAACAAAAATACTGATTAGGACTTATTTGTTGAAATTTACTGTAAATGCAAGTTAAAAAAATGTAAAATTGGATAATAATCTAATGCAATGTAGCCAAAAATCATCATATAAAGCCCACCCCAGGTGAAAAACAAGTGCACTTCCATAATGTACTTAAAGTGCTCTATTTTCACGCACTATTTTTGTACTTAATATACTAAAAATGATTCTTTAGTACTTCTTAAGATCATCTAAGTGTACTGAACTGTGCTATTTTGGGACACCATGAATATGAACTAAAATGCACTTTTAATATACTATCTCTGTATGTAACAAATGTATTTAGTCACCACTTGAACCATCTTTCATACACTAGTACACTCAAGTGCACTACAAGTAGTAAGCTAAATAAATTTTTAAAGACAAAGATAGTATGTTAAAAGCACATTTTTTGTTAATATTCATTGTGTCCCAAAATAGCACAAAGGTTGAGTACACTTAGATGATCTTAAGTTAAAGTGCAATCTATTTGCCTGATAGCCTGATGTCCCTCATTAGTTCGGATAGACATATGGATGGCTGGAGTCCTTGATGAATACAAGATGTCCTGGACTCAGATGTGGCGTTCGCACAAAGAGCTAGATGATGCAGCCGGTCAGGAACAGTGCACTGAGGATGCTGATTCCAGCCGTGGAAGAAGTGATGTGCTTGCACTAGTGGACCATGTGAGATCCTCGGTGATGTGAACGCCGAGGAACTTAAAGAAAAGGTAAGCTCCTATGTTGACTGGCACCATTTAGTCAGGGTAGTATCTCATTTGTCCAGGCCTATTACCGTATTTTGACGATGACGTTGGAGCTTGTGTAGCTGTACAGTTCATACATGGGCTGATTTTGAGGATTGTATTCTGTGACTTCTGCCATTCCAGCTACAGAGATCTGTTCAAGAGTCTTTCGTAGGCGAAATGCTGAACTGTAATCCATCCTCACATAGATGGTGGGAGTAAAGGCAGCGACTGCGGTATGCAGTATGGGTGTGATGATGAGGCTGGATGTGTCTCCAGTCGTTCAAGCATGTGATTTTAATCACAATGGTGGATGAAGCATCCTCTGTAAAGGCTAGCGCATGCTTCACATCCATCTTTGCAGCTCTTACATTCTGCAGCAGCTGTGCGCTCTCTGTCAAACACATATATGAGTTCAGCACTGCACAGTCTGAAGCGCTGCTGTGATGTTTGAGTAAAGCTCATGATTTCCCTCTCGCTCTGCAGGAGCAGTACCGCTTTTGCTACGATCTGGCTCTGGAGTACATCGAGACGTCGTAATGGAGACGCCATCTTGGACGGACTCGTGTGTGTGTGTGTGTGTGTGTGTGGGGTGGGCTTTATAAAGGTCAAGAACTGAAAAGTAGTGTGTGGCATTTGTATGTTAGTGTGCACAAGTAAGAGCGACTGATGTGTATCAGGGCTGGATATATTTGATGATAATCTGTGTGTGCTGCAGCTCTTCAGAGAGTCTGTGTGAGTTCAGCACTGTGAAGCGCTGCTGTGATGTTTGAGTAAAGCTGTGTGTGTGCTACGATCTGGCTCTGGAGTACATCGTGTGGAGACGCCATGTGTGTGTGTGAGACTGTGTGTGTGAGACTGTGTGTGTGAGACTGTGTGTGTGAGACTGTGTGTGTGAGACTGTGTGTGTGAGACTGTGTGTGTGTGAGACTGTGTGTGTGAGTGTGAGTGTGTCTGTGTCTGTGTCTGTGTCTGTGTCTGTGAGTGAGTGAGTGAGTGAGTGAGTTGAGTGAGTTGAGTGAGTTGAGTGAGTGAGTGAGTGAGTGAGTGTGTGAGTGTGAGTCTGTGTCTGTGAGTGAGTGAGTGTGAGTCTGTGTCTGTGAGTGAGTGAGTGTGTGTGTGCGAGTGCGCGTGCACGTGCGCGTGCACGTGCGTGTGTTTGTGTGAGTGTGAGTGTGTCTGTGTGAGTGTGAGTGTGAGTCTGTGTCTGTGTCTGTGAGTGAGTGAGTGTGTGTGTGTGTGTGTGTGTGAGAGAGAGTGTGAGTGTGTGAGTGTGTCTGTCTGTGAGTGAGTGTGTCTGTGTCTGTGAGAGTGTGAGTGTGAGTGTGAGTCTGTGTCTGTGTCTGTGAGTGAGTGTGTGTGTGCGAGTGCGCGTGCGCGTGCACGTGCGTGTGTTTGTGTGTGTGTGTTTGTCTGTGTGTGTGTCTGTGTCTGTGAGTGAGTGAGTGAGTGAGTGTGTGTGTGTGTGTGTGTGTGAGAGAGTGTGAGTGTGTCTGTGTGTGAGTGAGTGTGAGTGTGTCTGTGTCTGTGTCTGTGTCTGTGTCTGTGAGTGTGTGTCTGTGTCTGTGTCTGTGAGTGAGTGTGTGTGTGCGAGTGCGCGTGCGCGTGTGTGAGTGTCTGTGTCTGTGTCTGTGTGAGTGTGAGTGTGAGTGTGAGTGTGAGTGTGAGTGTGAGTCTGTGTCTGTGTCTGTGTCTGTGAGTGAGTGAGTGAGTGAGTGTGTGTGTGTGTGTGTGTGTGTGTGAGAGAGAGTGTGAGTGTGAGTGTGTGAGTGTGTCTGTGAGTGAGTGTGAGTGTGTCTGTGTCTGTGAGAGTGTGAGTGTGAGTGTGAGTCTGTGTGTGTGTGTGTGCGTGAGTGTGTGTGTGTGTGTGTGTGTGTGTGTGTGTGTGTGCATGTGTGTGTGTGCGTGTGCGTGCGTGTGTGTGTCTGTGTATCTGAGCAGCACACACTCAGCTTATATTACATGTAACACGGTGTGCGAGTGGCGTGTAAATGTCTCCATTCGTGCATCTGTGTTGACTTTCATGAGATTCAAGTGCCGGCCACCTGGTCGAGGTCATGTTTTTTTTTATATCAACATTTTTTCATTTTTTTATGATTTGTGCAGCCATTTGAAACACTAAGCCGAGCTGTTGCATGCTGAAGACGCTCTTTATTTCTTTGTGTCTGGTAATAATCATATATAGTAGTACTCGTGTAAATGACATTGTTTTGAAAGGAAACAAACACGTTCATGCATCGATCGAGAGCGTGTAACTTTGGCTCCAGAAGACTGAGTTCTGTACTAATGGCTGGCTTATCATGT
The DNA here is from genome assembly GCA_027422415.1 of Schizothorax lantsangensis. Classification (NCBI taxonomy): domain Eukaryota; kingdom Metazoa; phylum Chordata; class Actinopteri; order Cypriniformes; family Cyprinidae; genus Schizothorax; species Schizothorax lantsangensis. The sequence continues at coordinate 32,372,437 of CM049855.1, forward strand.
GTTCTTATGTTTTTTGGTAGCAGACGATGACCATAAGCCAAAGACTTGTGTAAATATGTCTATAGGGATGAAGCACATTGTTTGTATTTATTGTTTACTTGCATTTTTGAAAGCTCAAAACAATCGTTATCATTCCCCGTTCACTGCAAACGCTCTGTAGCTTTTTATGTACGACACAGGTTTAAGTAGTGTTATTTTTTGTTGTTGTATTTTATCTTTTACATGCTATCGTGGTTTGTTTTATGTAACTGATTGTGAATTATTCCTTTGCTGAGGAGAAAAGAGAAGAGCTCTATTTTTGCTGATGTTTTCACATTTGTATTGTGCTGGAAATGAAAAAAACACCCAAACAATGAAGTGTATGCATTAAAACATATATATACAGTATTAGACTCTAGTGTGTTTAGGATCAAAGCCAGTTTAAGAAGAAAGATGCAGCCGGTGTTGATGCTGATCAGACGCTTTTATAGAAAACCAACAAAAAATCATCACGTGAAATAATAAGTTATGTATTTTTTGTCTGTAGTTGTTGGCTTTATGGCTGTATTACGATGTCAAATAGTAAAAATACTTTGAATAAAAAAAGATATGTTAATGAAATGTGGTTTTGTTGGAAATTTTGCGGTGGTTTCCCAGCTTTGAGAATTCAACACAATATTGCAGTCTTAAGAGACCCAGTTATGGAGTTTGTGCATCTATTATATTGTAGTGTATATCTCTGAGACAGTGTTAAGTCTGGATGTACAGTACTTTATACAGATATTAAATTATTAGATGTTTCATCATGAACACAGCCCCTTTAGGTCTTTAAAGATGGCTAAAATTAATTTACATCCTTATGGAAATATGATTATATTTTGTAATTGTCATTTAAATCTGAATCATTTTCAAATTGTTTGTCATAAAGCAACATTTCAGGAAAATGTTATGGGTTTTCAAATCAAAATATGACATAATTTCATACACGTCCAGGACACCGGGACTAAAAGCATGTTGGGAGACATAAATTATATATCAATTTGCTTATGAAATATTAGATATTATTATGAAAATCTGGGCAGTTATTACTCCCATTATGACAATTCTTTTTTCAACATGCTGTCCCAACAGCAACACATTAATATGCAAATTAGATACAGTGTGTTTAATGGGAAAACCAGTTTATGGAAATTTTTACACACATTGCATAAAACAAAATGGTATATCAAGTCATTTTGTTATATATTCAATAACATAGTTGAGAATCATTCTTAAACAAAGTTTAGTATAAAAAAATCCTGAAACCTAGAAATTGATTGGTGATTTTTTTTTAAAATCCCATTGTTTTTGACATTTTGATGTCATGACATTTTATTTTTATAAAAACTGAGTCCTAGTGTCCTCTACAGAGGACGTATAATAAAATGTAATTTTTCAAAAATGTTATTTTTTAATTTTTTCTTATGCTTTAAACAATGTAATGAAAACATGAAGAAATACTAAATTCACAAAGCTTTTTTTGGGGGGGGGGGTCTCAGGAGCTGCTTCACGATGCTATAGAAGAACCTTTTTATCTAAATGGTTCCATAAAGAAGCTTTAACACCTGAAAGTGTGCAGAAAGACGGTTCTTCAGATTATAAAGAGATGTTCTTTGACTGAATGTCTTTATTTTTGTGAGCTGTAAAAGCGAGTATTTCAGTGATTTGGATCCCTGTTGTTTTGACTCACACTCAGCCCTGATGTCATGAAGTCAGGCAGAGGATGTGGGATTTCTGTATGTCATAGTATGTTTGCAGAGACCCGGTGCAGCTTCGCTTAACAATGCGTTGAGTTGTGGTCTTTGAGCTGTACTCGGCTTCCTGTCCTCCTCCGCTGCACAGTCTCTCTGCTGAGCTCAGGGGCCTCTGGAGGGGCCAAAGGGCATCCTGGGAGTTCCTCTGCCACCCGGCCCTCCGTTAACCCTCGTACGGGACGCTTCATGGCTACACGAGGTCTAGATCCTCGTCTCTCAGCCCTTCCAGAGCTTTAAAAGCGTCTCCTCGCTGAAGATGGCTACGACGCTGCATGAATTCACGCAGTTTCTGGATCCTAAAATGTTCCCCAGAGTGCTTAAGATCCAGTCAGGAATATATCATCAAGGTAAGAGTTACCTGCTCATAATTCATCTGCTCCTCTAGCTGTAATATTCCCAATAATAGCTGTAATTACAACACTGTATAACCTAGAACGGCTTGTGTACACTTATTGCTGTAGGTGAGAAACAGTTTGCTGCGGAGAAACAACATAATACTGATAATTCATAAACTTGCTGTATGTTTGTTTTTAAATACTATTATTTGTTTTAATAACAGACGGAATAGGCAACATAATCATGTTACTCGATTTGTGTTCAAGCTTTGAAAACAGGCACATTTTTACATACAGCTTTCACAAATATGTCATAAAAGTATTATTTTTAGACATTTAAGAGGTAACTCTAAAGCACTGAAATTGTTGGGTGAAGAAATGAAGTTAAATTAATTTTCAAACCACACGATGCCGAACGGAAACCACTTGTTTCTGATCTTTTTCTCGTTGCTTCACGTCTGTAATATGTCTTTTGTGATGTCATGTATCTGCTCACACTAGTTTTACACCATATGGATGTTTTTGAACATGCTTGAACAGCTTGTTTGTGTTTTTCAGGCTGTGTGTATGAGATGTTTGGACGAGAGTGCTCTCTATCAACAGGAGATTTGCTGAAGATCATTGATTTCACCATCACTAGATTCACTGCTCAGACCTCCAGCAACACTGAGATTCAGATTCCTGTGGAATATCCAGGTAACCGTGACACTTTATTACATATATATCAACTAAATATTTGTGTGTTAGTGATCTGGTTATTGTTGGTTGAGATGCATGTGTTTAACCTGTTAACTGTCACGGTCCACCGGTGGGCACGCTTGACATTACATGTGTTAAACAGTAATATCTTAGTCAGAACCTAAAGCAATCTTGACAAACTAGATCTCGTTTGAAAGCTTAAAGACTCTAGTCTTCATATGTGGTGACTGATTTTTGAAATATTTTACAGAGCAACTGTAATTTATTAATTTGTAAGAAGAGTACTTATCACGAGTCAGAGAGCGACTTTACTTTGAAATAGTGATGCATATATAAAATCATGAAAAATCAGTAAAAACACGGAGAGTGTTCAAAAAGATAACATCCATTCTATTTTTGGAGAAAAAAAGTCTAAAAGTGTTTTGATATATGTATAAAAAACTATACATTCTCCATTTTTTGATGCATCGTGAACTATAACGTACGTCCAGGGTTCTTGTTTCATGTCTTTATGTGTTTTTTGAGGTTGATTGAAATCAAATATTGCTTCAAAATGAATGTGATGTCATTAAATATTGAGAAACTTTAAAAACATGTTTCAGATGGTAATGAAACGGTGGTGCTCTTATATGGTCACTAATGATGGTCATCTAGTGGAGACGAACTACGCCCAAATCTCACTGAAAGCTCATTTTCTGAGATATCATCCTCAAATTTGGAACATATCTTCTTCAGAATTTTGGTTTTAGAGTAAAAAAGCAAAATTTTATATAAAATATAAATATTACATTTATTAAATTTGATATTTTCATAAACCTAAACTTCCATAACTTTTTGGTTATATAATGTTTTATAACTTTTTTCACTTCTACGAGAATCTGCCAAGTGTCTTCTTTAAGAAGAGACCACCCTTAAGTCTCTGCTCCAAAGCATTCAACATGTATAAGAGTTTAAGTTGGAAATGTCATTTTCAGGTCTATACTCAAAAAGTGGAACTGACAGTTAACAGGTTAAATCAACGGAAAATAGCTCAACGTGCTTTTCTATAGAAATCTATCATTTATCTCTGTGTTATTAGTTGAACATTTATTCATGCATTTGTTTTGTTAATGAATTTTCTTCAAAATGCATTAACTTTGTTTTGGTAATGATTAACAACAGATTAAACGTAACACTAAATAAGCATTAGTTAATGCAATAATGAACTGCACTTAACAGCGTAATCGTTGTTAATTTCAACATTTACTAATGCATATTAAAATCTTGTTATTAGTTAATGCTGTATTTGCACATTATTAACTAACGTAGTGAAGATTAGTAAACACAGTAACAAATGTATCGCTAGTTCATGTTAGTTAATACATTAATGTTTAACTAATGAACCTTATTGTAAAGTGTTACCGATTAAATGTTTAAAATGTAATATTTAAAGCAGCTCACATGCATAACATAATTGCATATACATAAAGCAGGCTAGGAGCATATTTTGAAGCATGCGCGTGTATGTGTCTTTCACAGTCGTGTAAGATGTCGGCTTCACAGTTTGTTCAGTCTTTGTGTCTGAAAGATGTAAACGGAGGAAGTCGTGTTGCAGATCTGCTCATTCATGATCATTTTGCATGTTGGTGAATGTTTTTAATAAATGTTATATAATAAAATAATTATAAGATAATCTGTTGCTTCTGATCATGACAGTTCTGTCACATGAAATTCAATAAATTACAAAATAAGGTAAAAATGTTTGCATATATGCATTCTTTAATATTTGTACACAGTGACTTATAATTCTATTTGTACCTCAGAAGATGTTATCAGTGTAGGTTAAAGTGTCAGTGTTACAACACGTTTGTTCAGTCGTAAGAACAATGACGTTTCAGAAAAGTCATTTTGTGATTTTATTAGCATATCGGCTGTTTATTAGTACTTATAAAGCACATATTAATGCCTTATTCTGCATTAGCATTTTTAGATCCCTGAATCCACCACATACCTAAACTTAACTACTACCTTACTAACGATTAATAAGCAGTAAATTATGAGTTTACTGAGGAAAATTCATAGTTAATCGTTAGTTAATAATGAGCATTGATCTCTAAACTAATATGTGCACAATCATAAGTAGCACAGATATATATTTGTAGCAATAGACAACAATACATTGTATGAGTCAAAATTATACATTTCTCTTTTATGACAAAAATCATTAGGATATTAAGATCATGTTCCATGAAGATATTTAGTAAATTTCCTATCGTAAATATATCAAAACTTAATTTTTGATTAGTAATATGCATTGCTAAGACTTCATTTGAACAACTTTAAAGGTGATTTTCTCAATATTTAGATTTTTTTTTGCACCAGATTTTCAAATAGTTGTATCTCAGCCAAATATTGTCCTATCATAACAAACCATACATCAATGGAAAGCTATTTATTCAGCTTTCAGATGATGTATATATCTCAATTTCAAAAAACTGACCCTTATGACTGGTTTTGTGCTCCAGCGTCACATATGTGACCCAAATATCATCGTCTTGAATCTGATGTGAACAGCAACTAATATGCAAAGACAGAATTAGAGCAAACTCACTGCTGCGGTACCTGTTATGTCCTTCTGTCTTTATGATCTGTGACCTTCAGCTGCTCATCATAATCATAAGGTTCAGGATTTTGAAGTGATACTGCTGGGATGTCTTAAGGATGAAAAGCTCTGTCTTCACGTGGATAAGTCAGATATAGTGGACAGTGGCCAGAGTTGTTTATGTTTTCCATTGGTCATGTCTTACAAGACTGCTGTTAATGACTCACATTCTCTTTGCTGTCAGCACTTTTACACCATTGTCTCTTTGTGACAGGATTGTTCAAGCTAGCAGCTGACAGTCAGCCGTATCAAAGCATACAAGAGCTAGCAGACTCAGTGAAGATCAGCTCCCACAGACTGTCCCAGCCGGTGTTCCTCAGCGGTTCAGAGATGGAGTCGGCGCAGGGCGTGATACGACAGGGAGACAGCTTCAGAATCACCTCCGTCAGCGGTGGACGAGTGCGGTGTGAGCTGCTGCACAGAGAGCCCAAGATCTGCTTCAGCCTGAGCTTCTCCCAGCAAGGACACTTCACAGAGAGCCAGGACGACCAGTTCTACACCCTGAGAGAGATCGCGGAGTGGAAGATCTCCAAAGGCAGAAAGAGGACAGTAACCGAGGTCAAAACTCTGCCCAAGAAGGACATCTTATTCTCAAATCTGCTGGAGAATGTGTTTGGAGAGCTGAAGCTGACTCCTGTGTATGAACTGAAGGCTGTTACACGACGTGAGTATCATTCCTCTTCACAAATATTGTTAATAACACTATTACAGCCCAACGTGCGGCAGCAAATCATTTCCTTAATCTAGCATTTTTGTCTTGTTGGTAACACTTTACAATAAGGTTCATTAGTTAACATGAACTGCACTTATACAGCGTTTATTAATCTTTGTTAATGTTAATTTCAACATTTACTACAGGGGTGCAAACTTGTCACCTTTCGGCGAAATTCGCCGTTTTCACCTTGAAATAGGTCATTCACGTGAATCGTGTAGATCTGTAAAAAAATGAGGGGTGGGGGGTCGTAGTCGTCGTCGTATCTGCGAGTCATCTGTGTCACGTCACCTGTAGTGTTTTTTACCCTGTTGGCAAAGGAATAGACCCGCCCTACTCTGCCTCTGATTGGCTTACCTTAATGTTCTTTCCCTCATCAACCAATCACACTCATGAAGCCTAGCTATTAGACGCCGCAGGCAACTGTCCATATATCGGACGGAATGCATTTGTATCGGCTGTAAATGATGGTGTTCCAGTTTAAATGGTGATTACCGCGTGAGGCTGCTGTTGCGATAGCTATGAAGATTGTAAGTTACGTTATCGCTACATTAGTTCGTTACCCTTTGCAAAAATGCCTCGACATATGAGTCTCGACCTTAACATTTGTCTCACATATCAGTAAGCTATTACTCTGACATGAAGTCGATTAGAGAACTGTTCGACCTACAAGTAAAGCATAGCGTTTAATGTACAGTAATATTAGTATCACTCAGCTCAAGTGGAGACAGCGCTAAGTTTCAGCCTGTTTCAAGACAGAGAAACACCTCACGTTTAGCCCGTCAGCTGTTGAAATGCAGATTTACAGTGGTTTATTTGCCCTGACTAAGTTCATGTAACATCTTAACAACAATCCTTGTTGATTGTAGACCGTAGTTGTCGCTCAAACGTCTTTTAATCATATAAAGGTGTTTATTCTTGAATGGTGCAATGCAAAAAATGCTTTCCTACTTAGAGCTTTTGTCTTGTTTCTAGTCCAAATATATCTAAATATTCTTAAATCAAGAAGCATTTTCTAGACAAGTAAAAATTATTCTTATTTTCAGAAAAAAGTGAGTTTTTCCTTAAAACAAGCTAAATAATCTGCAAATGGGGTGAGCAAAATAATCTTATTTCAAACCGAAAACAAGATTTTGACACTTGACTTTTCTGGAAAAAAAAAATTGATTTAAGAATTAGATATTTGGACTGGAAACAAGACAAAAAATGTAAGAAAAGCATTTTTGCAGTGTGTAATATTTTCTCCCTATAAAGCCGTTTGACTTGCCATTGTGTGTGTAATGTGCTATGTGAATTAACTTGGGGGGGGGGGGTCACCTTCTTTACTCCTGACGAGTTTGCACCCTTGTACTAATACACTTTGAACGATTTGTTAATGCACTGTGAACTAACAATGCACATCTGTATTTTTATTAACTAACGTAGTGAAGATTAGTAAACACAGTAACAAATGTATCGCTAGTTCATGTTAGTTAATACATTAACTAATGTTTAACTAATGAACCTTATTGTAAAGTGTTACCGTCTTGTGTTCCTGTAAAAATATCCTTAAAAAGAACCAGATATATTAAGAAATTCAACTAAATTGAATAAAGAAGAAATTAAGGTCATGCTTTATTTAAAAGTCCAATTTTTGATATTAACAAATCATTAACTATGACTTTTGCCTCAATAAACTCCTAATTTGCTGCTTATTATTAATAGTTAGTGCAGTAGTTGTTTAGTTTAGGTATTGGGTGGACGTATTAGGGACATGTTCATGTAGAATATGTGCTTTATATGTACTAATAAACAGCCAATATGTTAATAATAGTCATGCTAATAAACAACTAATTAATAGTGAGAATTGTTCCTTACACTAAAGAGTTACTGAAATTAAAATCAAGACATTATTTGTCAATAGTATGAGAAAAAATATATTTGAATGAAGTTTATTTTTTCTGAAACTTATAATTTTTTACTATAAATCTTAGTTAGATTTCTGTGAAAGCAGAATTAATTATCTCTTATTAATTAATAAATTAATTCTTATTGTTTAAAGGACATTTAGATATTTTGGTGACGCTTTACAAGAAGGTTGTATTTGTTAACATTAGTCACTGATAACTAAAACTAACTAAACTAAGACTGATAAATACCTCTAAAGCATTTATTAATTTTAGTTCATGTTAAATTCAACATTTACTAATGCATTATTAAAATCAAAAGATCTATCTGTTCAATTGATGATACCATAAGCTAACAATGAACAGCATCAGCAAAGATTAATAAATGCTTTAATAAATAAATTGCTCATTAATGTTAATTCATGCATTAACTATTGTTAAAATAAAAGTTTTAGGGCTAGTCGATGTTTTTGCTGTGTGATCTGGTCATTGAAGATCTGGGAAAATCATTATATTCATGAGCGAGTTCTTTGTAAACATGTTTATAAATCCATTTATACATAAATCATCACATTCAATTCAATGGGACAACTACATATGACAGCGTTAGTTAGAAAAGCAGTAGTTGGCTTACAAGTCAAGTCAGCTTTATTTATATAGCGCTTTTAACAATACAAATTGTGTCAAAGCAACTGTATATAAATAGTGTGTCAATAATGTAAAATGACTAAATTAATCACTCTATTTTCAGTTAAAGGCATTATTGAATTCACCCAGCAGGCACACGTCATAAGACGTTGATATTTGGTTAAATTTTGGTTGTGACGTCGGGTGACCAAATTCCAATGTAAATCCAACGTCTAATGTCAATGTTAAATTGATGTCCGATACCGACGTCAGCTGACGTTGAGATTTAGTTGTTTTTAGGTTGTGTAACCAAAATCCAACGTTAAGCCAGCGTCAAATATTGACGTCAACCCGATTTTCATTTTCAACCAAAATCCAACGTCTGTCTGACGTCATGTCCAACGTCAACCTGACGTTACATAGACATCTGGTGCCTGCTGTGATGGCATCGTCCAGCTCAGTTCAGTTTAAATAGTATCTGTGCGATCAAGTCGAAGATATCGCGTCCCCAACTAAGCAAGCCACAAAAATAAGTTCTCATTGATAAAGGTTATTCCTCTTTTAAACTTGGACTCTTTCTTCACACAGTCAGTGAGAAAATTCTGCTCATCCCGTCAAATTTGGACGTGGAGGTGGTGGACGTCACGGAGCAGTTTGATTGTGACTCGTTTGTGCAGCCTCTCTCTCTTATGGACGTTTTCAAGAGTCCTCCAGAGTTTTTTCCTGTGGTGGCTAAGTTGTCTTGTGAAAGACCTTTCAAGCTTTCTCCAGAGCTGGAGATGCTTTTCAACTCCAATCAGGTGATCCTTCATCATGCTTTCTACGCAAAACGAATACTGGCTTCGGAAATGGGTCGCGAATCAACCAGACACTTTCTTATTCCGGAGTCATACAACGGACGCGTCAAGCGCCGGCCGCGCCAGTTCCCCACCGCCTACGATCTGGAGCGCGCGCGCAGCGAGACCGAGCAGATATGCGTGGTGGCCACCAGGGAGTTTGAGTCTGTCTACAGTGGGTTAGCTTCTGTAAGCGCTGGAGATGAGTTTATAGTAGCCAAAGGCAAAAGATGTGCGCTCTCACACAATGGAACCAAGAAGGCAGCCGATGCTTTTCAATGTCTGAAAGTCTCAAGGATGAAGGCGAAGGAGCCGGTGCACCTCCCCATGTGTTTGGAGGGAGGATTCATGGAGCTGGTTAAAGACAAGCGCCAATACACCATTGCGGAAATATGCCGATGGTTCCCGCTGCCCTTCAACGTCAAAGTGTCTGTGCGAGACCTCTCTTTGAAGGTGGACGTTTTGGCTGGCGTGCCCGGTCTGCACATTGAGGAGGAGATCTCTGACCCTTGCCTCCTCATATCAAACACTGACCTCTCAGAGTTCAGGGAGGTGCCGGTCAACCGCACAGACTTGGTCCTCAACATAAAGCAGAGCTGGGATGGCCAGAGTCCAGCATGTGGTGGGAATTCAGTCATAGAGGAGATCTCAGAGGACTGTTACTACACTCTCAGGAGGTACGCCGTTACTACCATCACACCCCCTCCACGGCCTCCCAAAAAACCCAAAGACCCTCCACCACGACCTCCTAAGATGCTGTCGTCCAGATCTGAGAGCGCAAACAGTGAAAGCTCCAGCTGCTCTCCACAGGTAAACTCTATTTGGTAACACTTTAGTGTAAGGTGTCCTTGTTACACGTTACATGTGCTTACTATTATAATAACAATTAATTATGCATAAGTACATGCTAAGCCAAACCCTAACCCTAACCATATAGAACGTACATATTTCTCAGTAGTTAAATGTATAATTACACTGTAACAAAGACACCTTCATATTCTGTGTGGTCAGTTCACATCAGTGATAGAAATTAATCTTTTCATATAAGTTTAAATTGATTTTTACATTTTTTACCTTTAATAAAGCAATTTACCTTTAATAAAGCCATTGTTTTCTAAAAGTATGCATCTTTTGAGTCAAATTGTTACATTTAATCAGTCAATTAGAATAATAAGATATTTAGGCTGTTACCAAACAATTGAAACCAGTATCAGCAACATGAATCTTTGCAGAAGTTGCATCTGAAGTATTTACACACTGTTTAATGCAGCTCAGAGAGACACGGAGTGCTTTAACCTGCAGTTACAAATGCATAATGTTTTGATATTTTAAACATAAAACATTGAATACTGATATTTATTTTAAAATGAACAGATACTTTAAATGTGAAATTAAAACCTCCAGCAGGTGGCAGCAAGTCACTGTTAATAAGTGAGTCATTGTGATTGAACCGAATCATTGAAACGGTTGATTCATTCAGGAACGAACATTTAAACGATTGAACGAATCATTTAAACGATTGATTCATTCAGAAATGAATCATTTAAACAGTTGATTCATTCAGGAACGAATCATTTAAACGATTGATTCATTCAGGAACGAATCATTTAAACGATTCATTCATTCAGGAACGAATCATTTAAACGGTTGATTCATTCAGGAACGAATCATTTAAACGATTGATTCATTCAGGAACGAATCATTTAAACGGTTGATTCATTCAGGAACGAATCATTTAAACGATTGATTCATTCAGGAACGAATCATTTAAACAGTTGATTCATTCAGGAACGAATCATTTAAACGGTTGATTCATTCAGGAACAAATCATTTAAACGATTGATTCATTCAGGAACGAATCACCGTCGTGTTGCTCAGAGACACTAAACAGTGCTGTGACTGTTTGGAATAATTTTTTGTCAGCAAAAACAGGCAATATGGTGTCTAAATCGTAAGTGTCTTAATATTAACTTATTGTTTATTGAACTGTTGTATAAAATAAATATCACGATCATGCTTATTTTTTAACAAAAAATGGCACTCTTCGTGTGATTGTAACTATATGAAAAAAAAAATAATAATAATATATATATATACATTTTCTGCCCCCATATCTTGAATTTTGTGATCATTTTTAATGCATTTTAATACTGAATCATGCAGTGAAAGAGCACACTCTATGCTCGCTCTAGTCTAGACTTCATCATGTAATGAATGCGTGCGCTCTAGGGGTGTTTTGTTTGGTTTTTGCAAAATACTCGATAATGTCAAATTGCACATCGTTAAAACAACAATTATGATATTATCGCAGACGATATATATCGCACACCCCTACTTCCGTGTGAGCGAATATTCATAATTTAGCAACAAAGCAAAACTGACGATCCACAACGGACGAGGATCATCATAAAATGATCTGTTAAAAAGAGACTGTTTGTAAAGAAGGGTAGCACTTTATTTTAAGGTGTCCTTGTTACACATGTGCTTACTATTATAATAACAAATCAGTTATGCATAATTACATGCAAGTAACCCTAAACCAAACGCTAACCATAGTAAGTACATGTAGTTAATTAATATTCCTTAGTACTTGTAACAATGTAACAAGGACATCTTATAATAAAGTGACTTTTTTTAGAAGTCATTTATAGTTGATTTGCTTGTTAGCCAGTAGAATAGCTTTGGATGTTTATTTCACTGTCGTTATTCCTGATTAATTCATTGTATTTTGCCACCACACCATTATGATGAACTAGACTCTGGGTTTGAAAGTAGTTCTTGGATTTGCCAAAGTTTGTGGCTTCATGTGTGTGAAGGAGTTTGAAGCGTTTAGAAGCAAGTAGCCAAACGAGATCTTTGGGTGGCATGTATTTCTCAGACAGAGTAAGCTGCAGAGTGGACCTGACTTCATGGAAATAATCAAAAGTGAGGCTACATGAGACTCAAACTTACTGTAAATCATTTCAGGGGTATTAAAGAGCTTGTGTGCACTGTAGGTTTGGTGAGAGAGTAGAGATAGGAGAGTTTCATGCTAAACCACCCCAGGTGAAAAACAAGTGCACTTCCATAATGTACTTAAAGTGCTCTATTTTCACGCACTAATTTTGTACTTAATATACTAAAAATTATTGTTTAGTACTTCTTAAGATAAAATCTAAGTGTACTCAACTGTGCTATTTTGAGGCACCATGAATATGAACTAAAATGTGCTTTTAATATACTATCTTTGTATTTAAAAAATGTATTTAGCGACCACTTGTAGTGCACTTGAACCCATCTTTCATACACTAGTACTTTCAAGTGCACTACAAGTGGTAGCTAAATAAATTTTTTAAATACAGAGATAGTATATTAAAAGCACATTTTAGTTCATATTCATGGTGTCTCAAAATAGCACAGTTGAGTACACTTAGATTATCTTAAGTTTATCTTAAAAATCTTTTAAGTTTATCTGAATTTAATAGGAGAAAATTATTGGTCATCCAATCTTTTACATTTTTAACACACTCTGTTAGCTTTGATAATTTAGAAGTTTCGTCTGGTCTTGTTGAGATATATAGTTGAGTATCATCAGCATAGCAATGGAAACTAATCCCGTATTTTCTAATAATATTACCAAGGGGCAGCATGTATATTGAAAACAGCAGAGGACCTAGGACAGATCCTTGTGGTACTCCATACTTTACTGGTAATAATTGAGATGACTCCCCGTTTAAATAAACAAAGTGGTAGCGATCGGACAGGTAGGATCTAAACCATCTTAAAGCATGCCCTTGAATACCTGTATATTTTTGTAATCGATCTATGAGTATAGTCTCGAACGCAGCACTAAGATCAAGTAAAACTAGCAATGAGATGCAGCCTTGGTCTGACGCAAGAAGCAAGTCATTTGTAATCTTAACAAGTGCAGTTTCTGTGCTATGGCGGGGCCTGAAACCTGACTGAAATTCTTCACAGAGATCATTTTTTTGCAAGAATGAGCACAATTGAGCAGACAGAACTTTTTCTAAAATTTAAGACATAAACGGAAGATTTGAGATGGGTCTGTAATTTGCCAGTTCACTAGGATCTAGTTGTGGTTTCTTAATAGGAGGCTTAATAACTGCCAGCTTGAATGGTTTTGGGACGTGACCTAAAGATAACGATGAGTTAATAATATTGAGAAGCGGTTCTTCTGCTACAGGTAACTCTTTCAGTAGTTTAGTGGGTACAGGATCTAATAGACATGTTGTTGGTGTAGATGCGGTGATAAGCTTATTTAGCTCTTCCTGTCCTATAGTTGTAAAGCATAAGCAAATATACTTAAAACAAGATAAATTTACTTGATAAGCAAAACTGCATATAAAAATATGATTTGTTTTCAAATTTTGAATATATAATATTATATATATTTTGTCTTTTTACACTGGCAGATAAAAAATCTACCCATGCAGTAAGACAATACATCGATATTAAATGGTGGATAATATTTTATAAAATAATAAATTGAAAATCCTAATTATTATTATTATTACATTAATTGCCTAAGACAGCCGCATTACTGAGATAAACCTACATTAAATAGAACATTACATTATTTCACACAGAGATTCAAAGGATATGTTATAGTTACCAACATTTAATATTTATGTAACACAGAAGAGAATATTGAACACATGCTTAAGGAGTGTATTTATCATAACTGAAGAAGAAGCCAGAGATCTGCAGATAATGGCCCAATGCACATAGTTAGAAATCCAGAAATACTTGTAAAGAAAGGTCAAGCGATTGCAGAAATGATCTGTGAACGGTGTTTATCCACCGACAGTGTTCCTCTCATCTGGTCAAGCTTGCTACAAAACACACAAGAACACATCCACACTGATTTAACTTTGTAAATAAGAAATGCATTTCAGTCTGTAGATAGGAATGCTCTTAAATGGAGAACATGGCATTATATTAGAAACGATCTGAACGTCTGAATCTGAACGTGTAAAAGAAACTAAATGTGACAAATCCAGTAATGACTATCAGAATATATTCAGAGACCTATATGTATGAAACAAGCTGAATATGCATGCAGATCTGCATTTCATTCATTTTATTTTCAGAACAATAAATAAACACCCTTTGCACAGCTAAGCAGTAGCAGGAGAATAATCCCACAGTAATATAGCAGAAGGCTAATAACACTGTTGTCAGCGCCTCCTAGTGGACTCTTTACTAAGACAATGCAAGAACTCAACTGTTCAATCGAGATGGTATTTTACAGGCTAACCCTCACAGACATTGTAAGACGAGGATAGAAAGACATAACAGGGATTTATTGTTAAACATTTTTTTTTTTTTTTTTAGCATTTTATGCCTGGCCTACAATGACATATGTGCCACATTAATGTAGTATTTACATATGTGTCCCTGGAGCACAAAAGCAGTCATAAGAAGCACAGGTATATTTGTAGCAATAGCCACAAATACATTGTATGGGTCAAAGTTATTGATTTTTCTTTTATGCCAAAAATCATTAGGATATTAATTAAAAATCATGTTCCATGAAGATATTTAGTAAATTTCCTACCGTAAATATATCAAAACGTAATTATTGATTAGTAATATGCATTGCTAAGAACTTCATTTGAACAACTTTAAAGATGATTTTCTCAATATTTAGATTTTTTTGCACCCTCAGATTCCAGATTTTCATATTTCAATATTGTCCTATCATAACACACCATACATCAATGGACAGATTATTTATTCAGCTTTCAGATGATGTATAAATCTCAATTTTGAAAAATTGACACTTATGACTGGTTTTGTGCTCCAGGGTCACATATACAGTATATGCTGCTATAACGCTTACATTGCAAAGCAATATAACATAACATCACATAAATGCATTTTACATGATGTGTAGACATCATAGTTAGATTAATTAAAAGGAGACGTGTTCCTCAACAGGTTTAGCTGTTGTTTATGTGTTTTAGTACTATGTTCACCAATAGTATTTTCCCCCAAAACCCTCAAAAGTCATCTTCTATCTGATGATCTGTTTGCTGATGATTTGTACTAGGAGTGTTGAAAAGACTCACTTATTATATACACTGTGTGATTTCATAATGCTCTGTCATCCCTGTCACAGAGTCTTTGTGTTGAACCTTTTAAGCAAGATGACTTCATTCAACGCAGTGATTCAAACAATGGAAACGACAAGAAGATCCCCATGAGTCCAGTCACTTTACCAAGACCTTCCCTGCAGAAAGGTAGGAACCCTCTTCAGTGTTTATCAGCATGTTAAATGTGAAGTGTGTCATTTCATCACCAGCTGAAAGTCACAACAAAAGTGATGTTTTCAAACAGGTGTCCATGGCCTTCATTTATAAAATGCTGCGTTAAAACTGTCCGACACTTGTTCTAAGATCATTTCTCTAATGTGTCTGCATGTTTTTCTAAATCGGACCATTGGCGTGGATTTTAGTGTACACACACTGATCAAATCTTTGCCTATGTGTTTAATAAACGAGGCTCCTGAACACTCAGCTGTGCTGCCAGAGCCATGTCCACTTTTACAGACATCAACCCACTAACTGCTTATTATAATCAGCTCTTGACATGAGAAGGTATTTGAACAAAAAACAGTTCACACTTCATCTTTAACAGGCTGTGTTTTAAAGCGTGTGTGTGTGTGTGTGTGTGTGTGTGTGTGTGTGTGTGTGTGTGTGTGTGTGTGTGTCTGTGTCTGTGTCTGTGTCTGTGTCTGTGTCTGTGTCTGTGTGTGTGTGTGTGTGTGTGTGTGTGTGTGTGTGTGTGTGTGTGTGTGTGTGAGTGTGTCTGTGTGTGTGTGTGTGTGTGTGTGTGTGTGTGTCTGTGTGTGTGTGAGTGTGTGTGTGTGTGTGTGTGTGTGTGTGTGTGTGTGTGTGTGTGTCTGTGTCTGTGTCTGTGTGTGTGTGTGTGTGTGTGTGTGTGTGTGTGTGTGTGTGTGTGTGTGTGTCTGTGTGTGTCTGTGTCTGTGTCTGTGTCTGTGTCTGTGTCTGTGTCTGTGTGTGTGTGTGTGTGTGTGTCTGTCTGTGTCTGTGTGTGTGTGTGTGTGGGTGTGGGTGTGGGTGTGGGTGTGTGTGTGTGTGTGTGTGTGTGTGTGAGTGTGTCTGTGTGTGTGTGTGTGTGTGTGTGTGTGTGTGTGTGTGTGAGTGTCTGTGTCTGTGTCTGTGTCTGTGTCTGTGTGTGTGTGTGTGTGTGTGTGTGTGTGTGTGTGTCCTCACCTAAATTTTGAGTGTGTGTTAGTTTCACCCTCAGATCTTGCCAAGGGCCGAAGTCTGGACGACATATCCATCACAAAACATGAAGATGACGACGACGATGATGTGCATGATTATGAATATATCGATGTAGCTCAGCTTGACAGCATAAGAAGGACATGCAATGAACAAAACATTAACACAGACAAAGGACAACCCAGTAACACAATATAAGTGTGCTATGAAGAGTACACTATGAAGTTCACTATGGCTGTGTTCTAAACCACTTACGACATGTACAAAGTCTGTTTAATAATCACGTAACTTTACATGACTATAAATCTAATGGAATGCAAATCATTTGAAGAGTTTATTTGCAAAATAAAAATAACTCAAAATTTTCAAAAATCATGTTTTTTATTACGTTATCATGTTTTTATTGTGTTAGGTAGCTGTTTTTTGTGTTATTTTTTAACATAGTCAAAAAAACAACAACTGTTGTTTGATTGAGTTTAATAGGAATGCACATTGAAAAAACATGATTTTTGAGAATTATGTTTTTGCAAATGAACTCTTTATAAGCTTAAAGGTCTTCTGTGTTTTCAAATCCCAGAGCAAAAGTGTGCTTATTAATCCTGATCTGAGCTTTTTGAGACTGTCTTTATTAATGAAATTAATGCAGTGAACAGAGTAAAGTACATGAGGTCAAAATCATCTTTGTTTGGTCAGCTGATGATCTGACCCTGAGGTTAATGCATGCTATATATTCATCCAAATACTCTGTTTTTCCTGAATTAATGTGTAAGCTCAGATATTATGGTGCTTATATGAACTGGTATACTATCCGTTATAAGTGAAGCAAACTGTATATAATCATATCATATTTATACGTATATTTACTCCCTTCCATCTAAGACAAATATTTCCAGGCAACACATTATTCAAAGTCACAAAGCAGAAATCAGAGCAAGCTGAAGTACACTCATCTCAGTAGCCAGACCCTGTAGATCAGTGGCTAAATCTTTAAAAGCAGATATATGTATATTTTTTGCAGTTTTGTTTTGAAGTATATAGCTGTGTATCATCAGAGAAGCGATTGGTTGTACTCTGAATTCATCAATCAAAAATTCAGATATGTGTCCCTGGAGCACAAAAGCAGTCATAAGTAACACAGGTATATTTGTAGCAATAGACAACAATACATTGTATGAGTCAAAATTATAGATTTTTATTTTATGCCAAAAATCATTAGGATATTAAGATCATGTTCCATGAAGATATTTAGTAAATTTCCTACCATAAATATATCAAAACTTAATTTTTGATTAGTAATATGCATTGCTAAGACTTCATTTGATCAACTTTAAAGGTGATTTTCTCAATATTTAGATTTTTTTGCACCCTCAGATTCCAGATTTACAAATATTGTCCTATCATAACAAACCATACGTCAATGGAAAGCTATTTATTCAGCTTTGTGATGATGTATACATCTCAATTTTGAAAAATTGACCCTTATGACTGGTTTTGTGCTCCAGGGTCACATATTGTATATTATATTCCATGCAATATTATGAGTATGTTTTGAGAAATCACATAGAAGCCACTCAGGCTGTAGATGAGAGATATTAATAAATCCTACAGAAATGGATTTCTCAATTTAAAAGGAGGTTCTGGATCATAACCTGCTCTTTCTAGCAGCTGTTTACTGAAGTGTCCAAGACTGTGTTTAACCTGCTGTCACATTGCTGTGCAAGCTGAATAGTGTTGCTTCATTACAATGACTTTTATGAAATACCACCACCGTCAACATGGCAATTAAAATTAAAATTGAATTCAAAATGTTCAAATTTATTGGCATTGGGGGGAAATAAAAGTGCAATAATGATGACAAAGCTGTTAGAAATGCTCTTTTTTATTTCGAGCATTTAGAGGTTTGTGGATCATGCACTCTCTGAAAAATGTACAAAAATCTACCACTATTTATTTAATAGACATGTTAGTATTACAATACTAATATAATTTTGTGAAAAATATTAGTATCTTTTAAAAGGGTGCTGCCACGGTGACAGCTGTTTTAACTAATGATGGCAGAGGAATCAATCTTTTTTGTTAAATTAAGTATATATATATATATAAATGGAGTTTTTGTACAGGCTGGTTATATATAGAATTGAAAGTGGGTGTGTTTTTGACATTATTTTGTGGAGAGAGAAACATCACATTTTCTGCATTTTGTCTGGTTTTGAATAAATGAGATTGATTGATTTTTTCATCTGTTTTTATTGTTAAAGATACAAATGATATATTTTTACACATGTGGGATGCAGCAGTGTTGTGCACACAGCTTTTATTCACTAGAAACAAGTTTATTCTACCCAGTTTTTGTATTTATTAGAGATTGTTAACAGCTGGTGGTCATCTCGGTCAGGATTGCCATCAGACTGGTTCCAGGGAACTTGGGGTCAAGGATGAGGTCATGAAGAAGGCCTTGACCTTTCTCCCGAGCCTGAGGTGAACACATAGCACTCCGCCACAGATTCACCAGAGAACCACCTGTTTACAAATAAATCCCAATAACCTGGACTGAGACTGTGTTTTCATTTATATTGGTTAATATTGCAAATAATCACTTGACAAAACAAACTTAAAATAGCCTGGTAATCACTCATCAATACAATTGTGCAATGATTTCATTTGCAATAGTTGTGCTCTACTGCAAGCAAACCAAGAAGCTCTTTATGCAACAATGAAATCATGTGAAATTATATATATTGCATGATCTATTCTGATCACTGTTCACTTTTTTATTAATCCATCAATGGACTGAGTCACAAACACATGTAGCATGGTACAAAAGTGCTGACAAATGATTAATCACATCCAAAATAAATGTGTGTACTGTGTATATTTATCATGTATATATAAGTACACACACATGCATTATGTTTATATATGAAATATATTTATATATAATATAAAATACAAGAAAGTAAATGTATAAATGTGTGAATATGAACTAAAATGCACTTTTAATATACTATCTCTGTATGTAACAAATGTATTTAGTCACCACTTGAGTGTACTAGTGAATGAAAGATGGTTCAAGTGGTCACTAAATACATTTGTTACATACAGAGATAGTATATTAAAAGTGCATTTTAGTTCATATTCATGGTGTCCCAAAATAGCACAGTTGAGTACACTTAGATCTTAAGTTTATCTGAAGAAGTACTAAAGACTCATTTTTAGTATATTAAGTACATAATTAGTGTGTGAAAATAGAGCACTTTAAGTACATTATGGAAGTGCACTTGTTTTTGGCTATGCATGTAAATATTTCCAAAATATATACTGTATGTGTGTGTATTTATATATGCATAATAAATATGCACAGTACACACACATATATTATGTAAACAAAAACGTTTATTTTGGATGTGATTAATCATTTGACAGCACTAATATAAACATTTAAATCAACGTCTTTGTAGAGACGCTCAGATGTTATTATTCCTGTGAAGCTAAAATCATGCTGGAGAACATTACCATCAGGTTTTGTTCATGTGCTGCTGTCATTAATGTGATAGTTAACCCAAAATAAAAATTCTGTTATCATATACTCACACATATGCAGAGGTGGGTAGAGTACCCAAAAACTGTACTCGAGTAAAAGTAATCGTCTGAATAGTTACTTGAGAAAGAGTAAAAAAGTATCGGATAAAAAAACTACTCAAATAGTTAGTTACTAGTTACTTTGGATCATATACTGTATATCTATAGTCTATTTTTATTTAGCTATATAGATACATTTATGTAATGTGTGTGTGTGTGTGTGTGTGTGTCTATCTATCTATACACACACACAGACACACACACACACACACACACACACACACACACAGAGACACACACACACACACACACACACACACACACACACACACAGACACACACACACACACACACAGACACACACACAGACACACACACACACAGACACACACACACACACACACACACACACACACACAGACACACACACACACACACACACACACACACACACAGACACACACACACACACACACACAGACACACACACACACAGAGACACACACACAGACACACACACACACACACACACACACAGAGACACACACACAGAGACACACACACACACACACACACACACACACACACACACAGACACACAGACACACACACAGACACGCACACACACACACACACACACAGACACACACACACACAGACACACACACACACACACACAGAGACACACACACACACAGACACACACACACACACACACACACACACACACACACACACACACACACACACACACACACACACACAGACACACACACAGACACAGAGACACACACAGAGACACACACACAGAGACACACACACACACACACACACACACACACATACACACTCACAGACACACACACACACACACACACACACACAGAGACACACACACACACACACACACACACACACACACACACAGAGACACACACACAGAGACACACACACACACACACACACACACACACACACACACACAGAGACACACACACACACACAGACACACACACACACACACACACACACACACACACACACACACATACACACACACACACAGAGACACACACACAGAGACACACACACACACACACACACACACACACACACACAGACACAGACACACACACACACACACACACACACACACACAGAGACACACACACACACACAGAGACACACACACACACACACACACACACACACACACACACACAGAGACACACACACACACACACACACACACACACACACACACACACACACACAGACACACACACACACACACACACACAGTCATTCAAAAGATTTGTAATGGGGTTTTTTATGTAATGTATTTCAGTGATACAAAGCTGTATTTTCATCAGCCTTTACTCCAGTCTTCAGTGTCACATAATCCTTCAGAAATCATCCCAATATGTTGCTTTATTATCAATGCTGTACTTTTTATCTTTCTATTCATCAAAGAATCCTGAACAAAATATCACAGGTTCCAAACAATATTAAGCAGCAAAACTGTTTCCAACACTGGTAATAAATCACTATATTAGAATGATTTCTGAAGGATCATATGACTCCGAAAACTGGAGTAACAGCTGATGAAATTTCTCATTTGCATCACTGAATTAAATTATATTTCAAAGTATATTAATTATGTAGGCTATTATAGCCTATATGTATATAACCTACCGCTATCGAACATCTGAACGCTAACAAATGTAGCCTATATTTCTGCAATCGTAAATATTGTTGAAAATATCAATATTAATCGTGTCTAGGCGAATGCATTCCTCCTGGAACAGGTCGCTCAACGCTCTTGATGTTCTTAAACTTTCTGAGTGAACCGCTTCAGATGACTCAGGGAACTGAACGAATCATTCAAACTGATTCACGAACCGATTCACTGGTTTGATCAAGCCTTTGAACAGAATCGACTCAAAAGAATGAATCATTCGTGAATGGGCATCGCTCATTGCCCAGAGAAAAGTAGACGGTGTGTTTGGAATAAATTGAAGCATTTTAACTTGTATTTCATTAAGATAAAGTAACGAGAGGAGCGTCGCACACAGTAACGAAGTAAAAGTACCGTTTTTCACTAAAAATGTACTTGAGTAAGAGTACAAAATACCCATATTTAAATATACTCTAAAAGTATTAGTTACCCAAAAAAATGACTCAAGTAAATGTAAGTCGTTACTACCCACCGCTGCACATATGTCATTCCATGTTGATATTTTGAACAGACTTTCATTGTATGAACAAAACCACAGAATGAAAAGATGAGTGAACAATGACAGATGTTTTGGGTGAACTATCCCATTAAAGCACAGGGTGACATCAAATACAAAGACATTCTCAAATTAAACGTTTTGGTTACACTTTATTTCGATAGTCCACTTTAGACATTCTACTAACTATAAGTAACTTTGTTACTACTAATTCTCATTAATTTGCATCGACATGTCTACTAACTCTCAGAGTAGACTGTAAGGTTAGTTTAGGGTTAGAATAAGTTGACATATGTGACCCTGGAGCACAAAAGCAGTCATGAGTAACACAGGTATATTTGTAGCAATAACCAACAATACATTGTATGGGTCAAAATTATACATTTTTCTTTTATGCCAAAAATCATTAGGATATTAAGATCATGTTCCATGAAGATATTTAGTAAATTTCCTACCGTAAATATATCAAAACTTAATTTTTGATTAGTAATATGCATTGCTAAGAACTTCATTTCAACAACTTTAAAGATGATTTTCTCAATATTTAGATTTTTTTGCATCCTCAGATTCCAGATTTTCAAATAGTTGTATCTCAGACAAATATTGTCCTATCATAACAAACCATACATCAATGGAAAGATATTTATTCAGCTTTCAGATGATGCATACATCTCAATTTCAAAAAATTGACCCTTATGACTGCTTTTGTGGTCCAGGGTCACATATACTTGTAAAGTTACTGATAGTCAGTATGTTGTATGTCCATCAAAATAAAGTGTTATCATATATTAAGCAGACTAATACTCTAATAACTGCTAGTTGACATGTAGTTGCTTACTGTTAGTAGAATGTCTAAAGTGGACTATCGAAATAAAGTGTTTAATTTATATTTAATGGATAAAAAGAAGATGAATAAAAATGGGAAATAATATTTATTACAGCACTGAAGCAGTTTCACTAGTGGTTTCTCTGCTTCTTACCAAGCAGTTGATTGATGCTGTTCATCCAGCCGAAGATGTGGAGAGCGTGGTTCTCCTCGGCGCTGAGATCGGCGATGTTGGGTGGGCTGTCAGACTCCTGCAGCACTCGGCTCGGCAGAGGAGCCATGAACTTCTCGGACCTCTCGATGTTGGCGTGGAAATGAGCAGCTGATACATACGCAGCCGAGCTGAGCCAGCCCTGTCCAAACCTCACCTCAGGAGAGGAGTACAGCTTCTGCCTACAGCACACAGTTCAAGAAGCCTTAAAACCTGCCAGACCCAAGCTTGAAGAACATCCACACATACACTATATTGGCACCCCTTCTAATGAACAGGTTTGACTACTTTAGTAATTTCTATGAGTACAAATCTTAATGTTAAAGCATATAATGATATTCTAGGAAATTGTGTGCTTCTAATATTATAGCAACAGTTTGGACTCTTTTCTATTCTAACATGACAATGTCTCTGTGTATAAGACAAGGTTCAAAAAGAAAATGATTGATTCAGTCAGTGTGGAAGAACTTGACTGGTCTGCATAAAACCAAGTCCTAATCCCAGTTTAACACCTCTGGTGTGACTGTAAATGCAGACCTTGAGCCAAAAACTCATCACCAAACACCAATGACTTGTACATATGGGTTCAGTCATTTTAGACACTTACAAAACTGTTGCAACAGAGATGAAATACAATTTTAAATACATGAATTATGTTCCCATCGTTGTTGCCACAGATTTGGAAGTGCATTTTTCTGTTCTAAAGAAGGGGGTGCCAATACTTTTGTCTATATAGTGTATGTACAAGTCATTGGTGTTTGGTGATGAGTTTTTGTCTCAAGGTCTGCATTTACAGTCACACCAGAGGTGTTAAACTGGGATTAGGACTTGGTTTTATGCAGACCAGTCAAGTTCTTCCACACTGACTCAATCAATCATTTTCTTTTTGAACCTTGTCTTATACACAGAGACATTGTCATGTTAGAATAGAAAAGAGTCCAAACTGTTGATATAATATTAGAAGCACACAATTTCCTAGAATATCATTATATGCTTTAACATTAAGATTTGTACTCATAGAAATTACTAAAGTAGTCAAACCTGTTCATTAGAAGGGGTGCCAATACTTTTGGCAATATAGTGTATTTGGTTAAAGGAAATGTCACTGAGCAGCAGTTTGAATGCTTTATTAAGTGTATATATGGACCTTTCACTGCAGGCCGAGGAGGCGGTTTGTAGAGACGTCTCTTCTGCTGCCCACAGCAGTCCCAGGATCTTGTCCTTCTTGCTGAAATCTGTGTCGTCAGAGCTACTGATGTGCTGCAAAGACTTCAGAGGAACACAGAAGAGAGCAATGGTGAGCAAACTGCCCCTTTGCTTAATTGATAATATGTGCTTGAACTAGTTTGAAAAACCTTTTGCACAAAGAAGTAAACATGGTCAGCATCACAAATTTGCTGACATCCCGGTTAGTGACCTAGATAGCTGATTAGAGAGACTAGAGAATCTAGTATTCTTCATTTTATGTCATAAATATATTGATTTGTCATTGATCTGTGATATGGTCAGAGACCTTTGGAGCACACTATGTATAGACGCGCACAGATGTATAGACGAGTTCACATGTCGACATAGTCTTGTGGATGCATGATAACTGCTCTTCTTAAATAAACTCACTTGCAGCAAAAAGCATCTGCTGAATGAACAAATATAGGGTGAATTCAGTTAATCAGGACATGTTTTCACAGTCATCTCAATGGCAAAAAGTGTTCCGCTTGACCTGAATTCAAGCTAAATGTGCATCTATCGAGAGTAAAAACGACACCTGGAAAAATGTTTCCCACTTAGTCATGGCATCAGGATATTTGGTGGAGCAGTCTGTGAAGCTGGAGCAGTAATCTTGAGCCACTTCTGCTGGAACCTGGATGTGCAGCTGAACCTCACCCTTCACGACTACACCTGTCTGAACCGCTGCCAGGAACGGAAGCACGGACATGTAGTAGTTCACACCTAGAGAGAAAGTGGCATAATGAGAAAACACTTTACATCCATCTAGCGGTGCAAATATAGAGCTGCACTTACATGCATACCAGCTCTGAGGAGAGATGCAGACCGGTTCTGAGCTCTCCAGTCCACAGGTGCTGCTGCTGCCAGGGCTTGGGTCAGTCAGACGGCCTGAGATATAATACACACAGCCAACAACCAAAGATGAATTGACATACTTGTACTGTATACATGTAGATTTCCTAAGCACAAGTACACTGTACAAAAAGAAGTTGAGCAAACTTAAGTTTAATGCAACTAGATTTTTGAGTTTTCTCAACTTGTTTTAAGTTTATACAACAAAAAGTTGAGAAACTCAAAAATCTGCTGAAGCTGGTTGCCTTAAACTTTTAAGTTTACTCAACTTTTTTTTGTTTACAGTGTACATATGCATTCATATTTACATTCAGATGTCAAGTCAAGTCACCTTTATTTATATAGCGCTTTTAACAATACAAATTGTGTCAAAGCAACTGCACAATATCAAAATGGGAAAATAGTGTCAATAATGTAAAATGACAAGATTAAACACTCAATTTTCAGTTAAAGGCATTTCATTATTGAATTCAGTGATGCATCATCCAGCTCAGTTCAGTTCAAAAAGTTTCTGTTCAATCAAGTCGACAATATTGCTGGAAATGAAGTGTCCCCAACTAAGCAAGCCAGAGGAACCTAAACTCCATCGGTGACAGAACGGAGAAAAAAACCTTGGGAGAAACCAGGCTCAGTCGGGGGGGCATTTCTCCTCTGACCAGACGACACAGCAGTTCGTATATGCAAGGTAGCTTTTGTATATATACAATGTATTTTAATTATTCACAGACACAACTTAATGGTTTTATACAGAGACATTTTTCAGGTTTACTGCATTGTGAGGCGTTTTGTTTTATTGTTTTCCTCCATAACCCAGCACACACACATGATGTGTTCTATTATTTATTGCAACCTATACACTGTAAAAAATAAGTGTAATTTTAACTGTAAAATTTTCTACTGAAAAAAACTGTTAATAGGTTAACAGTATGTTACCGTACTATACACAGGGAAAAACTGTAAAAGATCTAACCAGACATTTCAGTAAAATGCTGTTAATTGTACAGTTTTTAGAAGTAAAAATAACAAATCAATGTATAATTTACAGTCAAAAACTGTAAACTGATATTCCCAGAATTCCCTGCGTGACACGCCATATTTGAAAGCATTTTGTTTAAATAATCATGTTTTTGAATAGTTTTTGTTATCAGTTATGTACTTTATGTGACATCTTCTGTTGTTTAATGAAAGTTTATTGCATTATTTAAGTATCATGTGTGTTATTATGATGGTGTTTAGTGTTTGTGTGAATGACTCTGTGCAGCTTCTATATATTAGTATATACTTCAGCTTCTGTATATTAGTATATACTACTGCTTCTATATATTAGTATATACTTCACATTCTATATATTAGTATATACTTCACCTTCTGTATATTAGTATATACTTCACCTTCTGTATATTAGTATATACTTCACCTTCTGTATATTAGTATATACTTCACCTTCTGTATATTAGTATATACTTCACCTTCTGTATATTAGTATATACTTCACATTCTATATATTAGTATATACTTCACCTTCTGTATATTAGTATATACTTCACCTTCTATATATTAGTATATACTTCACCTTCTGTATATTAGTATATACTTCACCTTCTGTATATTAGTATATACTTCACCTTCTATATATTAGTATATACTTCACCTTCTGTATATTAATATATACTTCAGCTTCTGTATATTAGTATATACTTCAGCTTCTATATATTAGTATATACTTCACATTCTGTATATTACAGTTTTTCTCAATTGCTAAAACACTAAACCCTATTGTCTGAACCAAATGCTCAGTTGCCTGAACCCACTGATTGAATCAATCACTCTTTTGGCAAAACCATAAGCACTTT
Source organism: Schizothorax lantsangensis (assembly GCA_027422415.1). Classification (NCBI taxonomy): domain Eukaryota; kingdom Metazoa; phylum Chordata; class Actinopteri; order Cypriniformes; family Cyprinidae; genus Schizothorax; species Schizothorax lantsangensis. The sequence continues at coordinate 32,399,977 of CM049855.1, forward strand.
TCACCTGTTTAGACACAACTTGCCAACACATTTTCATTGTGATGCACCCGTGCTGCATAATGGTGAGCACAGGTGACAAAAGTCAAACACAATTAAAGCACAGGTGTCACCACTTGAACACAACAACTCAAAACTGATCACACTTGTGGCTAATGATGTGAGGGAACATATACAGTAAGCCAGTTCAGAGAGCACTGGTTTGTGAGGCCCTACAATGGATAGAAATCTGAGAGGAAGAGTTTGTGTGAGAGGAGGTCGAGGTGGTCAGCGAAGACAAAGAACAGTAATATCTGATGAAATCAGAGCTACTGTGATTGACCATGTTCTTGTCCATGGTATGAGCATGAGGGAGGCTGGACAAAGGGTACAACCAAACATCAGTAGATTGATTCACTGTGTCCACCATAATCCGAAGATTTAGAGAAGAGAACAGGTAATTACCTTTTTTTGACATTATAGTACAGTATGTAAATGTTGACAGCAATTACTGTATGACATACTATAAAGCTGGTAAGTCCCGCCCATCCGTAAAACCCCACTGGACCTCTAGATTGAAAAACCGTCAATGCAAGTGAATGTGAGAAAATAATTATTTTCTCTACGTATATTTTTTGTAACTCCATGTTCTCTTTTTGTAGAATTGAAAGACTGCCACATGGGGGTGGGAGGACAGGTATGTTCTCCCCACACCAAGAGACCCTAATTGTTGATATGGTCCGTGAGAACAATGCCATTAAACTGAGTGAAATTCAGCAGAAGATCATTGAGGACCATGTAAATTTTCAGGGTATCAACAGTGTCAGCCTCTCTACTGTTGATCGTGTCCTCAAGCGCAACAGACTGCGCATGAAACAGCTATACAGAGTGCCCTTTGATCGCAACTCAGACAGAGTCAAAGAGCAAAGATTCCAGTATGTACAGGTTGGCATATATCCAGACACATTCAATGTTGATTACTCTAAGTAGTGATTTACTGTAGTGGCCTAAATCACTTTTTCCGTATCACTTACAAAACTATATCTATTTCTACAGAGGGTTTTTCAACTGGATGCAATGGAAAGACCCCATGAATACATCTACGTGTATGAAGCTGG
>CM049855.1:32406070-32411070 GCA_027422415.1 Schizothorax lantsangensis
TCAGGGAGACGTCTCTGCAGCATCCGATCCCGCACTAGCCGACTGAAGGACAGCTTTTTCCCTCAGGCTATCAGGCTAATGAACAGTCAGAACTAATTCACCCTACATCACACTCCCACTCACACATCATGCCATGCACTGCACTTTACCGCCGTTCTGCTGGACTACACGCACACACTGCAATAATACAACCTATCTGCTATCACTGGATACCATACAATGCACATCCACGACATTGCATATGTATAATCCGTTGCACCTTTGCACAACTATCTATTGCACAACTACTCTGTTGTAAATCTATAATCTGTTGCACCTTAACATATTACTATGTATAGATGTGTACATAGTGTATTGGTAACCAAGACTGTCTTTATAGTATACTGTGTGTATTGAGTATGTGTATTTTGCATATTGTCTTCTGTACAGTCTGTAAATATGTACTGTCTATATGTAAATTGTTTTGTCTTTTGCACTGTCTGGAGCACGCTCTCAAGAATTTCACTCACCAAGGCACTTGTGCCGTGGTGATGTGACAATAAAAGTGATTTGATTTTAATTGTGCAGTTAATTCTCTTATTGTATTTTCTGTAAGTTTTGGAATATTTGTCCACTCCCCAAATTTGTCACTACCGAAACACAGTAATAATAATTTAATAAGAAGGGTAATATATTGACCTATTAAGAATTTGCTTACATCTACAAATATATGTTTTGCTATTTTATTAAAAAAAAACAATTCAGAGGTAAATCAATAACAATTAAATTTTTTCAAGTGTAATTTATGAGATTTGTTGTATTTTGAATCCAATTTTTCTTTGTAAAATGCAAAAGTTGATCATTCTGATTTAAAAAAAAGTCACGTTTTAGAGAAGAAGAAAATCACGCACTGACTTTCAAAGCTGCTAACGACTTTCTACTTCGAAGGCCTTGATAGAAATGTAGTGGAGTGAAAAGTACAATATTTGTCTTTCAAATGCAGTGAAGTTAAAGTCATAAGTTTTCTGAAAAAACAATACAGATACTCAAAAAGTGTACTTAAGTACAATACTCAAGTAAATGCACTTAGTTACTGTCCGCCTCTGCTAAAGAGCACTGAGCAGCTTGTGTAACGCTGAACTTGGCACAATATGGACATAGGGTCAGCTAGTAGTTTGTAAACACAAAGAGCATATTTGGATAGTCTGATCACCCCCCCGCCAGAGTACAAGCGTGATATAACAGATTCATGTCTGTTTCTCCAGGTGTCACTGAGGACAAACAAACATTTATAGGGTCATGTTGTATTGAGGGGTGCTTGCAACTTCTGGGGCATCATTTATAAAGTGTGCATCGCTCAGATTTGATCGTAGAGTGTGCGTACGCTTAAATCCACACAGAGCTCATATTTGTAAAAACTTGTCGTGGAAAAGTGCTTAGCATCACATCAGGGTCTGAGCAGACGTACACACTTTTTATTGTCGGAGTATTGCAGGTTTTTGGAAATGCAAGCTGTTCTTGCAGCTCGCTGTTGTAAATTATGATGATTGGTGATATTTTATATGTTAATGACATTAATTAGGAGTCGATTACAAGGCAGAGAGCTGAAACCATTCAGTTGCACTCAAGCTCAAGATCATGTGTGATTTATAGATTTCACATCTGAAAGATGTGTTTTCGGTGCATACGTTAATTCTGTGAATCACACGTGTGCATATTTGAGAGATGATCGTAAGATCAAATTTAGGATGGTTTCTGCGCAACATTTTATAAATGAGGCTTCTGGAGACTTCTGTCAATCCTTTAATTAAGCACTGAATTGGGTTGAATCGAGTCAGCTGAATGATTCGGTAGCACTTTGATTGGTTCCTTAGTGAGATTCTGTGAGTCTCCATAGCCTTTATAATGGCTAGTGACACAGTATCACTCTTTGATTAGAGCCAACAAATATAATACCAACATTCAGCATGGTTGAAAAGAAATCACTATGTATAATCTTCACAAAATTAATAATGTATAATCATTCTTTACTGTTTGAGCTACAAGAACGCTTTGCAATTGTAATAGAATTATACAACACTACTAAATATTTTGGGTCACTATAACTGTGCACAAGTAATGCATTAAAGCTTTTAAAGATTATTATTGCATAAAATACAAAATATGCACAATGTGCACGTTTTTACAATTCTAAAATTATGATTCCACTGCTTTTTAACAGCTGTACACTGAAAAATTTGTAAACAAAGAAACATTTAATTAAAATGTAAGTAACACTCAAATAATATTTTATTTTAAAACAATGCAATAATCTTTGTTTTGTTTTAAACTGCAGCTATAGATGCATGTGCACACATGATACTGAATTTGAAGGCATCCACACTAATAACTATGAGATTTGCTCTAGTTAAGCATTAAAGTGAGAGGCCAGTGTTTATTGTGAATGCAGTTATGGCTAAAAGGTGTTGCAGATTGACTATATTGTCAATATAGCAGAGGTGAGCACAAATCACCAACACCTGATATACACAAAATCTTGAAATAAATTACAAATTTACACATCAAATGTATCAAAATAAAAACGAGTGGTCTGAAAAATGTTTTTAGCTAAAATACATAGGTGAATCACTGTCTGTCCAACTGAGATTTGACTGTGGAGATAAAGTTTAGGATCATGATTCTTCAGTAGTGTTGCAGCATACTGAGAGCATAGATTAGCACTATTTGTTTGTTTTTGGGATCTGACAGAGCTGGACTTGGACCTGAAAGAGTGATGTGAGCTTTACCGTATATATCACATCTAATTCTAGTCACCAGCTCATTAGTAGAGACTACATGACCTAAAATAGGAGTGTATAGGAGACATGGTGGGGGGTGGGGGGTGGGGGGGGGCCCTCTAGGACATCTTTATTATTATTTCTGTTTTTGTGGTCTGAAAAAAAAGGTCATATGGTATTAGAATTTTTATTTTTGGGTCAACTATCTTATAAGGGTCCTATTATGCTTTTTTTTTTACATTTTTAACTAGTGCGTAATTTCATTTGTGCATGAAAATATATATACAGGTACATCTAAAAAAAATTGGAATATCATGAAAAAGTTCATTTTTTGGTAACTTATTTCCAAAAGTGAAACTTTCATACAGAGGCGTCATGCCCATTCAAAGTGAGCATGACAGATTTTTGAGCCAAGTGGATTTTGAATGCAGCTTCCAAAAGACAAAAAATAGCCAAATAATATTTTCTATATTTGATAATCACACCGGCGTGATTAAATCGTTCAGGGCGTCATATCATAAGCTGCTAAATTCAAATCTGCGTTCGCTGGCTGGTGCTGAGCCAAATGTACAGCGCTGCATTATAACCAATCACAGACGATTCTGTTGAGCTTATGAATGCAACGACCAATCAGAGTGTTCAGATGAGTCATCGCTGAAATGCTGGTGTTTTCTTCACTCGCTCGCTGACTGAATACCTCTTTCTGGTGAATTCTCTCATCAGAAACAACAAAGTGCAGATGTATGAATCTGTAAAATATTCATGTCACAGTGTAAACAGCTTCAGTGATTTTAACGGGAGTTTTTGAGAGTGCTTGAACTCTAGACTGTCAGTGAAAATGTTATTTGATAATGTAAATGTTCTTTGCTCTCTTTCTGTAAATAGCCTAACTTACAATTATTTTATTCACATTAACTTTCTATGTTAAATTCACATTAAATACAAAGTCAGTCGTATTAAAAATATGTTATGGCATGACACCCATATTTGTTACTTAAATAAACAGACAGGTTTTTATGCATAATAGACTACATTATTAGGCTACTTTGACCATCGCCCATTATAGATCAACTAACATAATCTATAAAGGTGAGAATCGAGATATTTCGTGATATAGTTAATGCGTTTGGGAATGTTTCGAATAACAAGGAAAAAATAACTAAAAAATAAGTGCTTGTGGCTGCTGTGTGTCACATGACGACCCCACCCCACACACACACACACACACACACTCGTGCCCCCTCAAAAATAATGAGTGCATGATGCCCCTGCTTTCATATATTCTGGATTCATTACATGTAAAGTAAAACACTTCAAAAGTTTTTTGTTTTAATTTTGATGATTAGAGCTTACAGCTCATGAAAGTCAAAAATCCAGTGTCTCAAAATGTTAGAATATTTCCTAAGATCAATCAAAAAAAGGATTTGCAAAACAGAAAAGTTCTTTAAAGTATGTTGATTAATGCACTCAATGCTTGGTCGGGGGTCGTTTAGCATCAGTGAGGTGTGGCATGAGATCAGCCTGTGGCTCTGCTGAGGCACTATTGAGTCTTCAGCTCGTCTGTATTGTTGGATCGACTGTTTCTCATCTTTCTCTTGAAAATATTCCATAGATTCCATATGGGGTTCAGGTCAGGCATGTTGGCCGGCCAATCAAGCACAGTAATATCATGGTCAGCAAAGCACTTGGAAGTGGTTTTGTCACTGTGGGCAGGTGCTAAAGTCCTGCTGGAAAATGAAATCAACATCTCCATAAAGCTTGTCAGCAGAAGGAAGCATAAAGTGTTCCAAAATCTCCCGGTAGACGGCTGCATTGACTTTTGACTTGATAAAACACAGTGGACCAACACCAGCAGATGACATGGCAGCCCAAATCATCACTCACTGTGGAAACTTCACACTGGACTTCAAGCAACTTGGCTTCTGTGCCTCTCCATTCTTCCTCCAGACCTTGATTTCCAAATGAAATGCAAAATTTACTTTCATCTGAAAAGAGGACTTTGGACCACTGAGCAATAGTCCAGTTCTTTTTCTCCACAGCCCAGGTAAGATGCTTCTGACGTTGTCTCTGGTTCAGAAGTGGCTTGGTAGCCCTTTTCCTGAAGACGTCTGAGCGTGGTGACTCTTGATGCACTGACTCCAGCTTCAGTCCACTCCTTGTGAAGCTCTCACAAGTGTTTGAATCAGGTTTGCTTGACTGTATTCTCAAGCTTGCGGTCATCCCTGTTGCTTGTGCACCTTTTCC
>CM049855.1:32416070-32423570 GCA_027422415.1 Schizothorax lantsangensis
TTAAAAAATGTATTTAGTTACCCATCTTTCATACACTAGTGCACTCTACAAGTGGTGACTAAATACATTTTTTAAATACACATAGTATATTAAAAGCACATTTTAGTTCATATTCACGATGTCTCAAAATAGCACAGTTGAGCTCACACCGTGTGATTTTTTTGAAAGTCCTTTAGGATTGTGCTTGTCAGACTGTACGAACATGATGATCATGTCACACTGTGGGATCTCAGATGTCATTAATGTCAGACTGTACGACAGTCAAGACGAGTTAAAAACAGGTGCGCGCAAGAAAACTTGTCCGGACACGTCCAGTGACTGCGAACTGCTTTACAAGCGGGACTGAAATGTTGGCTATCATGAAAATTATGTGAACGGCGGCAATACCGGCGTATTTAAGAAGAATAGTGTATGCAGCTCTACACACCCACATGAAAACAGCGGAGCAACCGGTATCAGCAACGTATCAGATGAATTCCGTGAGCGGAGGACGGGAGCGCCGGAGTTTATGGCTGATAGAATAATTCTCCAGCATTAATTCTGCTCATAGCTTGTCTTGAGAAACAGAGACAGTTTGACATTCATCGTAGGGGTAGTCACACTGCAGGACTGTGCTCCAAATCTTCTGACACTGCCAGAACTTCGTCGGAGGTGAAATTTGATCGCAACAGCCATTAATCGGCTGTCGGTGAACATGTCAAACCAGCGATCAAAGACTACAGATTTTAGCCTAAGATTATAGGAATCTTTTAGGATTTTCAAAATTTGTCTCAGACGACCAAATCGCAGTGTGAGCCGGGCTTTAGATGATCTTAAGAAGTACTAAAGGATCATTTTTAGTATATTAAGTACAAAATTAGTGCACGAAAATAAAGCACTTTAAGTACATTATGGAAGTGCACTTGTTTTTCACATGGGTGTGTCAAATAATGTTATATAGTGTAATTTATGCATGTTGATATAGCTAAAATGTGAGGGTGTTACTTGCTTGAGGTGTTAAATCCCAAGAATCGTTTGCTCTACGCCGTTTTCAGTTGATTAATCTAATAAATCGCTAGAAATTTAGTGCTTGTTGTCTTTTAATAAGAAATAGTCTGGTCAATTATATATATAAAAAGACAAATTAAATACTATTTCAGCATTCTTCTATAATCTCATCCACTTTGACATAACTTACAGCACCAAATAAACATGAATGATATCAAAATGTATGTTGAAAGATGCAGTAGAACTTATTAAAATGGATCATGCCTGATGCATAACCCAAGTAATCGATATTGGATCAAAATCTGAATCGACTTTGTGGTCATATAAAAGCTCGTTTCCACCACTGCATAAAAACTAAAAAAGGTAATTGCGACTCGTTTTCTCAATTGTGAGTGTGTAAGATGCAATTGCGAGTTGTAGAGTCAGAATTGTGAAATATACCCCCGGTTTCACAGACAAGGCTTAAACCTAATCCCAGACTAAAATCTAAATCTGAGCTGTTTCAAGTGAAAGAAACTTGCTCTGACTGATCTTAAAATATATCAGTGCCTTTATTTTGCCTCAAAATGCACCCCAGTACACCAGTTTTTCTTAGGCACGTTTATAAAAATGACTTAAATGTCCTAATTGAACTATGGCCTAATCCTGGCTTAGTCTAAGCCCTGTCTGCGAAACCAGGCCTTAAACGTGCAATTGAGAAAAAAGTCAAGAGTTGAGAGATTAAGTCACAATTAACTTTTTTATGTAGTGGTCGAAACAAGCTTCCATAGGGTCGATACCCAGCCCTCTTTAATTAAGAGAACTGCAATATTGGGTCAATAGATGTGACTTTGTGCCGATTATCAATTTGGAGTGTAAGAACTTGTATGTTTCTGATTCAGTTACTGTGTATAGGTGCTGTGTTCCTGCTGAAAATGCTGTATTCACCCTTTTTGAACTTTGGTCATCTGACTTGAACCGAAACATCATTCTCGTTGCGTGCTGGTTCAGAGCGGCAAGGATTAATCTACATGATACAAAAAAGTCTAGGTGTATTTTATATGTTATCAGCTGACATTCAAATGAAAAGATGCAATATCAACACAGTTCTCCGTGCTTACACAACTTGATAGTGAATAATTGTCTCATTTTAACTTGAATGTTAGAGATAAACTACTGTGATTATGGTACAACTTTAATTTTTTATTGAAAGACTTGTCTTTTAAACTAAAATGGAAGCGTTATTACCTGCTCAACATTGCTAAAAATGGAAATGCCACATTCTTTGGTGCAAATTTCAAAATCAGGCTTTGAAAGCCTTCGATTGAAGACGTCTGGTGGCGAGGGCTCAATTTCAAGAGATGACCTTGGAGCATGAGGTCACAGAAGTTTTGTGCCTGAATGAGAGATTAACAGAAAAAGACTCAAAGCCTGACTTCAAAACCGAGGTACATACTGAAATATAATTTTTGTGCACCGTTACACCCCATAGTAATCACACATACAGTACTCATTTATAATGTAGTATGTAGCTTAAAATACATAACACGTTACTGCTATGTTAAGCTACTTACTAGGTTTCAGCGATGCTCGCTCCTCGAGAGGTAGATGGGCACAAACAGAGAATATCTCACTGCTGTGATGATGATGCACATGATTTGTTATTGACCTCCACTTTGCCACAGCTTCATCTCCGGTCTTTGAAGAGACTCCGCACCTGTACAGGTGATTCACGACACTCTTTCTCAAAGTAAGAACTTCTCCACAAGCTTTTTCTTTCCCAAGAGCAAGCATCTATTTTCTTTGCGAGACCTTGGACAATTAACACAGAGAACATGTAAAATTATTTAAGAGCAAGAAATTCAACTCTCCCCTTCATGCAACATTTATAGGTTGTCCTGACTCAAATCTCGGCTCTTACATCATAAGTAGAGGTCGGCCGATATTGGATTTTACCGATACCGATAGCTAGGTTGGACCACACCGGCCGATACCGATTAATCAACCGATAGTTTTTAAAATGGATACTGAAAGAAAACTAGTGCTTTACTGTTTTAAAAAAAAGCAGTAACAGTACTGAACCATACTTTGTAAATGAATAAAAATATTAATATTATTTATTATACTGATCATTAAAGTTGTTTCATAGTTTGCTAATGTTAAAAGAAACTTTAAAATTTAAAAATGTAGCCTAATAGCTAATTGTGAATGTTGAAATGAACACACTCTAACAAGGAACAATACTTGATATACTATACTACAGTTTTCATTAATGCTACAGTACGAATGGACTCTTATTGTTAAGTATTACCATTTAATTTCAACAGTCATGCAAGATGGCCATCTTTAAATATCTACACAAGGCCATATAATTAAAATTACTTACATATGGATATTGTATGTGTACTAACACACTTTATTTGCTTATATTTTTTAACACTTGGTAATTATGTAATCAAAAAAAAAAAGTCACAGTGCAAAAGCGCAGCGCTGCATCTAGAACTCAGAGGTATCACACACACACACACACACACACACACACCAGACGCTTTGCGTTCAATTCAAGCAGCGGTCTAAAACAGTTTATTTAATCACCAAACGGACATAAGTTTGCTTCAAGAATGAACTATGTGGCATAAATGACTTTGAAGTTTGGTGTTTAAATAACAGAGCAAACGGAAAGAGAAAGCGTGATCTGTATTACAGCTCTCTATATGAAGCATGCAGACTTTATTAGAGCCACAGAAAGACAAACGTTTTGTTGAAAAATGCACAACATAATTTATAGCCTAGGTTAAAGTCATTATGTACATTCACAACGATTTGGGACAAATATAATGTAATTTAATGGCGCTCTGTTCCGCGGCAGGATTTTCTGTTGGCTGTATTTAAATGCGAGTCTTGAGTTTCCCGCTCTGTGTGTCACGTGTCAAAATAAACAACACGTGCTGTCAGTGATGTCCGCCTCTAGAGGCTGCTCTCGTACTGCATAATGCCAGCGGACCCTTCTCAACAACTGACGCGAACCGGAAAACTATCGGCATGGATTTTTGCCGATAACCGATAGTTGCAGCAATCGACTATCGGTGCGGATTAATCGGTCGACCTCTAATCATAATGTTGCACTATATCAGGGGAAGGCAACGCCATCCTGGAATGCAGTCCTGCAGAGTTTAGCTCCAACCCTAACCAAACACACCTGAACAAGCTAATCAAGGTCTTCAGGATTACTTGAGATAAAGGCAAGTGATTTTTTTTTTCCAGGGTTGGAGCTAAACTCTGTAGGACAGTAGCCACACCAGAACAGACGTTGCCTATCCGTGCACTATATCATCACTATATGAGTGAACAGACTTCCCTTGAAAGGCACTTTGTCAAAGCTAACTTTTTTTACCAATAGCTCAATTAACCTCCTTATTTATGTAACAAAAAAGGTGTTAATATTGCACAGTGTGATATTGATCCATTCAGAATTACTGCAAGGGAAACTCAGCCCTAAATGTCAATTACTAATTCATGTTGAAATGTACAAACCTTTTGATACATGCCAAGCAGTGTTGCCAACTTAGCAGTTTTGTTGCTAAATTTAGCAACTTTTCAGACTACCGAAGCAACTCTTTCTTCCAAAAGCACCTAGCAACATGTTTATGCAACTTTTGATAAGTGACTCAAACAATAAAAAGGCATGCATTTTCCATCTAAACTACACAAGAGGAAATTTAAAACACATCACATGAATTAAGTTAGCTGCTATTTGCAATTGTTAAATTGAATAATCATAATAATAACTGAATCATTGTTCATTTATGATACACCGTGTTAGTAGCTAGTACCTGTGATTGTTGATCAGTTAGTATGCTGTAAGAAAAATATCTAGAAAAGGTATTACATAGTAATTTTCCAGAATATTATCTGTTATCCATTGTAACCCGAAAACACAAAATACAATGCGTAATTTAAAATGCAGGTAAAAACCCTGTGAAAAATCAATAAGGAAAATTCCTTCATATTAGCATAGTAGACCGTGCCCTACTTTTACAGACTTTTCTTAGTGTAGCACACTAATTACTAATACACTGCTTAAAACTATAACTGTTCAGTATGTGTAGTTTTACTAGTTTACTAGCTAATAAAAATATAAACTTTTCAAATGTGTACATTTATTAATTCATTGAATTATTGAACAATTAAATGTTGTATTTAAAAAGTTATATTATAATATTATATTAGCATTTATATTATTTTATGAACAAATATATATCAACATATATAAAATATATTTTTGACAGATTTGATGTGGTGACAATTTTGCATGGTGTCTACGTAATGACGTCATCGCGTCATGTAGCAACTTCGAGCAACAAATCGACCTTCCTTTAGCAACTTTCCCTGAAGATTGCCATAAGTGTCGAAATAATGTCAGGTCTTCAGATTCTAAGAAGTTGATGCATAACACCAAGATGCAGACTTACTTTAGACTGAGTGATATCAGGCTGTTATGTGGAATCCACCGTTGTTTATGGTACCCGACGATGTGTTGTTGATCTCATTTCCGCCATTTTCCATCCGTGGCCTTTTGATCGGTGCAGATGTAATAGAAAGAGGATGGGAGTTGGCGCCAAGATCCTCAGATTTTACCTGGACCGCTGAAAACTCAACACACAGAAAAAATAAATGAAATACACGTAGAAAACTATGTAGCCCATATCAAAAATACACAAGTACAATATAACTTCTTTGCCTTTACTCCGTCGTTTCGGCTTTGTAGTAGAGAACGCCGCTTGCGCGTGAGTGCTGGTCACAGTTTTGGCGGGACACTGGATTCCAACATCTCGCATGAGTGGCTATCAGACAAATGAAACGCACAAACCGACATTTAAAAACATCCATCCAAAAACGATTTATTCTAGTTAACAAGTGAATTTGTTTTACTCATAAAGCCCTTTCACACATACAGACTTTTCCGGAAAATTACCAGTAAATTGCCGTAAAGAGATCATGTGTGAACAGGACCTTTTCAAAAATACCGGTAAATTCGTTCCGGCAATTTACCGTATGAGAAGTTGTAACATTACCAGTAAATTGGAGATGGTCCTCACTGCAGAACACAAGATCCAGGGGGCGGAGTTGGATCTAGATCCAACTCCTCCCACCTTACATAGACCTAAACCTACCCGTCTCCACCCCCTGATCCCTAACCCTAACCTACCAATCTCCACCCCTAAACCCACCCATCTCCACCCCTAAACCTACCCATCTCCACCCCTAAACCCACCCATCTCCACCCCTAAACCCACCCATCTCCACCCCTAAACCTACCAATCTCCACCCCTAAACCCACCAATCTCCACCCCTAAACCCACCCACCCCACCCCTAAACCCACCCATCTCCACCCCTAAACCCACCCATCTCCACCCCTAAACCTACCCATCTCCACCCCTAAACCTACCCATCTCCACCCCTAAACCCACCCACCCCACCCCTAAACCTACCAATCTCCACCCCTAAACCCACCCATCTCCACCCCTAAACCCACCCGCCCCACCCCTAAACCCACCCGCCCCACCCCTAAACCCACCCATCTCCACCCCTAAACCCACCCACCCCACCCCTAAACCTACCAATCTCCACCCCTAAACCCACCCCACCCCTAAACCTACCAATCTCCACCCCTAAACCTACCAATCTCCACCCCTAAACCCAACCACCCCACCCACCCCTAAACCCACCCATCTCCACCCCTAAACCTACCAATCTCCACCCCTAAACCTACCAATCTTCACCCTTAAACCCACCCACCCCACCCCACCCCACCCCTAAACCTACCAATCTCCACCCCTAAACCCACCCACCCCCACCCCTAAACCTACCCATCTCCACCCCTTGGATCTTTGTTCTGCAGTGAGGGGCTACTGGTAAATTGCCGGAACGATGCTGTGTGTGAACGCATAATGAAGATTACCGGTATGAGGACATACAATTTCAGAACGCGGTGATGTAAGACGTAAGACGTGTACTCTGGGCCAATCCAGAGCCGTTGAAATTCAAAAATTCAGCGGCTCTGGGCCAATCATAACATTCTGCGCATTTACTCCACGCAGTGTGCAGTGTTGCCAGATTGGGCGGGTTCACACACGCACGCTGCAAAGACGACTGGTGCTGATGTTGACGTCGCGGCAGCACTTTTAGCCAATCACTATCAGCAGACAGACGTGATGATTCATGAGCGACGGGTTTTTAGCGCGATAACGGATCTGATTTTGAATGTATAACTGTAAGTGATCATAATGCCTATATATAAGTTCGATGGTAAAGAGTGGAGAGTGTTTTAACTCTCAAAATGTGAATTACACCTGTTGAAGGAGATGACATGAAGACTATCACTGCAGCACTGAAATCAGCACAGTTACATTATTTAATCAAAATCTATTTATATCTATACAATCCTGTCTTTATCTTTTAAACGGTCCAGATTGGATCCTTTAAAGCTGCTGGACTTGTTAGTTTTGACTGTGTAAAGATCTACATTATGT
>CM049855.1:32433570-32451070 GCA_027422415.1 Schizothorax lantsangensis
AAGCTGTATTTTCAGCATCATTACTGCAGTCTTCAGTGTCACATGATCTTCAGAAATCATAATAATATACTGATTTGCTGCTCAAGAAACATTTCTGATTATTATCAATGTTGAAAACAGCTGTGCTGCCGATATTTTTGTGCATGCATGTTATTTTTCAGGATTCACAGATGAATAGAAAGTTCAGAAGAACAGCATTTATTTGAAATAGAAATCTTTTGTAACATTATAAATGTCTTTACTGTCACTTTTGATCAATTTAATGCATCCTTACTGAATAAAAGCATCGGTTTCTACTAAAACACACACATACTTTTTTACTTTTACTTTTAGTCATTTAGCAGACGCTTTTATCCAAAGCGACTTACAAATAAGAACAAGTAACCAAAACTCTGAAAATACTATATACACACATTTAAGGAAATAAAGAAATTAAATAAAATTGACAAATGCATACAACAACATTTCAATACTGAACATTTAAATGAAAAATCTGCTGGGGAGCGTTCTCAGAACGGTATAATTCCAGTAGCGTTACATTGTTTCATCAAACGTTTCCGGAATGTTCCAATCGGAAGTAATGTTACAAAGCGATACAATGTTTCCACCGCCGCGACGCTCCGGCGCTTTCAGCGGGAAAGCGTCCTCAGACCTGCTGCTCGAGGAGGCTGGAGAGCTCGTTGATGTACTGGATGGTGTATTTGAGCGTCTGGATCTTAGTGAGCGGCTGAGCTCTGCGGCTGTAGACCGGAGGAAGATACTCGCGGAGCTGATGCAGAGCCTCCGCCAGACTGCGCATGCGCAGCTTCTCGCGCTCGCTGGCCTTCATCCTCCTCTTCACGCTCATCTTCGCTTTGGGCTTCTGCTGCTCGTCTTTGAGGCCGGACTCCGGCGAGGACGCGCTGTCCTCTCCGCTCCAGTCCCAGTGGGACAGAACCCGCGCGGTGAACGCTTCGACGTCGATCTGCGTCATATTTGTCACACATGCACACATACCCCAAACATTTGAACTGTACATCACAGTTTCCATAAAAATATTGTGCAGCACGACTGTTTTCAACATTGATAATAATCAGAAATGGTTCTTGAGCAGCATATCAGCATATTAGAATCAGTGTTGGGTAAGTTACTTTCAAAAAGTAATTAATTACAGTTACTAATTACTTCATCAATATTGTATTTAAATTACTTTACTAATTACTCTGTCTGAAAAGTAACTTAGTTACTCAATGAGTAACTTAATTATTCAAATCGCTAATCTTAAAATCCCTATAAACCTTAATAGAAATTAAACTCTTTCTTTAAATTTGAGTCAAGCATAGAATAGTTTAGTCTTATAGCTTTAAAACAACTGTAATACTTCAACTTTTTTTATAAAAAATGTAACCTTCTTTGGTTAAAAAATAGAAATACTCTGCAAAATATCTGAATAACAAAAAAGCTTAAGTTAAACAATACATTTCAGTTTGGCAAGATGTTCAGGAAAAGCCAGACTGGTAAAATCCAGACAGGTTTATGTAAAAATAACACGTTAACTAATGTAGGTAAGAATAAATGAGAGGAACGATCTCCTCCACTGAATAAAGCCAGATCGCGCTGTTCTTATGAGGTACATTCCTCATAGTAGGTCTATATTTCAGAAATGATGGAAATTAGATGAATCTTGATATTTATATATATATATATTTGTATCTATGTGAGGGCGTTTGCGCGCAGGTGACTGCATATAATGAGCTCAGATACGGGAAAGACCGTACCTCAGTTTCATACGGATTACATAATCAGATAACATTCATTTTCGATCTGAATTCGTTCGTTTAAAAGTAGACACGTCAAGCGTTTTAGATTCTATTGATTTGAGTCTATGTATCTGAGTATTTAAAGGAAAACGCCACCGTCTTTCCATATTCCAATATGTTCTTCCCTCAACTTAGACGAGTTGATATGTACCTCTCCCGTCTCAGTCCGTGCACTTAATCGCTCTAGCGCGCGGCACCACTATGCTAGCGTTTAGCTTAGCACCATTCATTTCTTAGGATCCAAACTGGGATGAATTTAGAAGCCACCAAACACTTCCATGTTTTCTCTATTTAAAGACGGTTACATGAGTAGTTACACGAGTAAGTATGGTGACACAAAATAAAACATGGCGATTTTCTAAGCGGATAAAAATGATAACTATAATGTGTGGCGGAAGAGCACTTTGCAGCACTTCGACCTCGGCGCAGTAATATCATCACTCTTGAAAACACCCGCTCTCCCTCCCCCTCTCGCTCTCCCTCTCCCTCCCGCTCTCCCTCCCCCTCTTCCTCTCACTGATAGTGATAGTGCAGGCCACGTTGGTTGTATTGACGGGAGAGGGAGAGGGGGAGTTTTCAGGAGTGATGATATTACTGCACCGAGGGCGAAGTGCTGCAAAGTGCTCTTCCGCCACACATTATAGTTATCATTTTTATCCGCTTAGAAAATCGCCACGTTTTATTTTGTGTCACCATACTTACTCGTGTAACTACTCATGTAAACGTCTTTAAATAGAGAAAACATGGAAGTGTTTGGTGGCTTCTAAATTTATCCCAGTTTGGATCCTAAGAAATGAATGGTGCTAAGCTAAACGCTAGCATAGTGGTGCCGCGCGCTAGAGCGATTAAGTGCACGGACTGAGACGGGAGAGGTACATATCCACTCGTCTAAGTTGAGGGAAGAACATATTGGAATATGGAAAGACGGTGGCGTTTTCCTTAAAGGTTTCTCTGTGAATCAGGAAGATCTGAAAGTGAACGAGCCGGCGTGCGGAGGGTTAAAGCCGCTGCATTCAATTTGATCTTTAGACGGTAAATTTAGATTTCAAATTCAATATTGATTTTAGAACTGTTGAAATTATTTACTGTATGTAACGCAAGTACTTTATAAGTAACTGTAATTAAATTACCTAAAAATGAACAGTAATCCCTTACTTTACTTTTTCAGTGGATAAGTAATTTAATTTAACACTGATTATTCTGATTTCTGAAGATCATGTGACACTGAAGACTGGAGTAATGATGCTGAAAATACAGCTTTGATCACAGAAATAAATTACAGTTTAACACATATTCACAGAGAAAACAGCTGTTTTGGAGTATAATAACATTTCACAGTTTTTACTGTATTTTTGATCAAATAAATGCAGACTTGGAGAGCAGAAGAGAACCTCTTGATTTGTCTGAACTGTTGAGCGGCTGTGCAGTTTTGTAATGTGGGCTGTGGTTTTCTCTGTGGCTGATCTGAGGCCGTGTCGCTGTGCTTCAGGTGGAGCAGAACCCGTTCCTGGGCTTCATGGCAATCG
Source organism: Schizothorax lantsangensis (assembly GCA_027422415.1). Lineage (NCBI taxonomy): Eukaryota > Metazoa > Chordata > Actinopteri > Cypriniformes > Cyprinidae > Schizothorax > Schizothorax lantsangensis. Next base: position 32,436,896 of record CM049855.1, read on the forward strand.
CGGTGGCGGTGCTCTGCTCCGGGTTTGCAGGTACGTTGTGTTCAGTCGTGTTTATGATCAGGGTTTCTGGCATTAGTGACGCTCTGTTTGGGATCAGGTGTGTACTTCGAGAAGGTCCTGAAGAGTTCGGACACGTCTCTGTGGGTCCGAAACATCCAGATGTACCTGTCGGGAATCGTGGTGACCCTCATAGGGGTCTTCATGACGGATGGGGCCCAGGTCCTGGAGAAGGGCTTCTTCTACGGATACACGCCGTGGGTCTGCTTAGTCATCTGTGAGTAGCTCCTGCGTGACCTTTACTCCTGCTCCCTGAAGTGGTGTGTGTTTGGAGGATACGGCTCACTGAGCAGGAACGTCCTGTGTATTTAAACGGGCCCCGGCGGGCATAACGCCCGACATTGTGAGCGCAGAGCTCCTGAATGCTGCTGGAGCGGTTTGACTGGTTTCTCTCTCTGCTCTCCTCCTGCAGTTCTGGCCAGCGTGGGAGGACTGTACACGTCTGTGGTGGTCAAATACACCGATAACATCATGAAGGGCTTCTCCGCGGCCGCTGCCATCGTCCTGTCCACCGTGGCGTCCGTCGTTCTCTTCGGCCTGCAGATCAGTGAGTGCATCGCTCAGTCACGTGGGCTTCTGATCAGCTGGTGTATATACAGTCGAGGTCAAAAGTTTACATCCCCCCTGCAGAATCTACAAAATGTTAATTATTTAACCAAAATAAGAGAGATCATACAAAATGCATGTTATTTAGTACTGACCTGAATAAGATATTTCACATATAAGATGTTTGCATACACTCCACAAGAGAAAATAATAGTTGAATTTATAAAAATGACCCCGTTCAAAAGTTTACACACCCTTGATTCTTAATACTGTGTTGTTAGCTGAATGATCCTCAGCTGTGTTTGTGTTTAGTGATAGTTGTTCATGAGTCTCCTGTTTGTTCTGAACAGTTAAACTATCTGCTGTTCTTCAGAAAAACCCTTCAGCTCCCACAAACTCTGTTTTTTTTGGCATTTTTGTGTATTTGAACCCTTTCCAACAATGACTGTATGATTTTGAGATCCATCTTTTCACACTGAGGATAACTGAGGGACTCATATGCAGCTATTACAGAAGCTTCAAACACTCTCTGATGCTCCAGAAGGAGAAGCCATGCATTAAGAGCCGGGGCGTGAAAACTTTTGAACAGAGTGGAGATGTGTACATTTTTCTTGTTTTGCCTAAATATCATATTTTTCATTTAGTACTGCCCTTCAGAGGCTACAAAAGATACATGTTTTCCAGAAGACAAAATAAGTTACATTTACCCTGATCTTCAAATTCAAAAGTTTTCACGCCCCGGGTCTTAATGCATGGTTTTTCTTCTGGAGCATCAGAGAGTGTTTGAATCTTCTGTAATAGCTACATATGAGTCTCTCAGGTGTCCTCAGTGTGAAAAGATGGATCTCAAAATCACAGTCATTGTTGGAAAGGGTTCAAATACACAAAAATGCTGGAAAACCACAGAATTTGTGTGAGCTGAAGGGTTTTTCTGAAGAACAGCAGATAGTTTAACTGTTCAGAACAAACAAGGGACTCATGAACAACTATCACTAAACACAAACACAGCTGTGGATCATTCAGATAACAACACAGTGTTAAGAATCAAGGGTGTGTAAACTTTTGAACATGTCATTTTTATAAATTCAACTATTTTCTCTTGTGGACTGTATGTAAACATCTTTTATGTGAAATATCTTATTCAGGTCAGTACTAAATAACATGCATTGTGTACGATCCCTCTTATTTTTGGTCAAATAATTAACATTTTGTAGATTCTGAAAGGGGGATGTGAACTTTTGACCTCAACTGTAGCATACAGTAACTTTTACTCATCCATCAGTGTGTTCCTGCAGTAATACTGGTGCTGCAGGCGGTGAGAAACCACAAAAAGACACCAAACACACCAAAACAAAGAACAAATGATGTGCATCTGATGTAGATCTCAACATGGCTAAATGAGTCGTCTGTTAGCATCACAATCACAGCCTCAAAACCATCGGTTTGCGTTAGCTTCTGCTGTAATTGGTTCATTAACACGACTCACAGCCTTAATGAACTTTAATTACACTGACAGCATCAGATGAAAAGATTCTGTAGCTGATCCATGAGCAGGAAATATGAAATATTCAGACAGCTGATGCACATCATATCCTTTATGAGTTAACATCAATACTAACAATGGGAATATTTATACAGTATTTATTCATCTTTGTTAACAATGGTTAATGAAAATACATCAGTGCTTGTTAGCTGAAGTTCTTTAAGGTATAAACATAACTAATATATATCATACTTCCCCAGCTGATTAAACACAGTGTACTGAGATCATTGTTTTGTTACAAGTTTATTGAAACGTAATGTTTACTTATGTAAATGAGGTATTATCTAAATAGCATGCACTAATTTGCATACATTTCCAGCATATAATCTGAAGATCGGATAAAGCCAGAATCAAAATTCTTGTTTTTGTTGATATATATTAGTGTTAAATGTTTTTCCAGAGGGGATTTTGGATGTTTTTGTCACTTCATAATCCAGAAAATCCTGTCAACAGACAGAAAACCAACCCATTTTGACCATGTTTTTAGGAATAAAATGCTGTATAATCAGTGTGAGTGATATATGACCTTCAGAATAAAGTGTGGAGTGTGTAAAAGTGCTGCTGAAGTCTACAGACGCAAATAAGTGTAATAAACACTAGCGTTCATCTATTTTGAATGTTGTCTTTTACAAGTCTGAAAGAAGACGTGTTATTGAGCAAAACAGACCAAAATCTCAGAATAGACCAATGCATGAAAAAAAAACCCACTTTATTTGAAGGTGTCCTTGTTAGTGTGATCATACATACTATGATTGTAATATTAACCACATGTATTTATTACATGCTTGAGGTTATGACTTGGCTTTGGGTTACTTGCATGTATTTATGCATCGTTTGTTGTTGCTATTATAATAGTAAGTACTGTACAAGGACACTTTACAATCATGTTTTTGCCTGTAGTGCCTTAATACAGCTTTTGAGCGTAATCTTGAGATCGAATGCTTTGTCAGTGTTTGGTATCGAGCTGCTGTTGTCTTCAGAAAAACGGTTATGGAGCGAATTTTGTGCCAATATTCATCAAACAAATCCAGTGTTTTGCAAATAAACGCAATCTGCTTTGCAAAGAAAAACTCGACTTTCACACAAACGCAACGTGATTTGCAAATACAAAACTCTATTTGAGAGAAAACGCAGAGATATGGACAAAAATATGTATTGTGTTACAACTGTGAGACTCGTTTGTCTTTTAATGAGGAACCTTGGCTTGATTTTCTCACACGCGTGCAATTGAGCTATCGGTAAGCCCCGCCCCCCTTAGTTACTGTTGCTCCCTCGGACAAACAAACAGAGTTGCTCACTGTCTCAATGACCGCTGCAGTGAAAACCTTGTTCCACCATGTTTTTGCACAATTTTGGACACAGAAGGCCACCAAATGGGAATTAAATATTCCATGGAGGGATTTATAATATATTTAAAAATAAATACGGCGGGTAACTCGAAGCGAGGGTTTACAGATCACAATGCAAGCGGGAGAAGTCTCATATTACGATCGCGGATGATAACATGTTCATGTATCACAGGGTACGATTACATTAATGTACATTTAACCAGTTTAATATGGAGAGACACTAGACCTTCGTTTATGTGTTTTTGACCTACACTGTACAAGACGCTATCAGTCCTCTATCTAGGGTTGTACGTTAGCATGGACTCTAACTTTAACGTTAGCTAGTTTTATCCAGAGATACCTCGCTGAAGCACAAGATAACATTAACGTGCTCGAGCAGATGAAGATTGTATCTTAATGAGTGTATGACGAGCAGAAAATGAACGTTTTTGTCATTTGTATTGGGGTTGAATACTTACGGACATTTTGCTCTGTTTTGTTTGGATTCAGGAAATGTAATAAAGTAAATTATATTGCCCGTCCTCTCAAGCCCCGTTCACACTACAAGCGACACGATCCCATTCATTTCAATGGAGAGCTGGCGATTTCCGGCGACACGAGCGATAGCGACCGTTGGCGACTGGATGGGGCGTGTCCAGCGACGCGACAAAGTTCAGAATCCTTCAACTTTATGCAAATGAAGAGCGACTTTCGGGAGCGACAGCCAATAGGAAAGAAGACGGTTGAGCTCACGTGATCGTTCTCCTCTCAGCGGTAGATAAACATACTCAATGGGAAAAAAATAGGCTCTGTTTACTTAATTCTTAATTCATTCATATTCATATTATATTTCGTATTTTGCCTCCAAAATGTTTGTATGTAGCGGCAAGAAACCTAATTTGCCGTCAAGGCAACCAGTAGTGAGAACGCCCGCTAGCGACCTCATCGCCAGCCCCGACAAAAGTCGCTGCTAGTGTGAATGCAGCTTCAGGATACCTGGAATCAGTGTTACAAGTACCACACGCACATCGTTTTTCCATGTTTGAAGCATAAACCCCGTAAAACCGATGCGAGCTTCGGATCTTCCAATGTTTCTCTGTGGAGCTGAAACCTAAAGATGTCCGAGTTCTGCTCCCCGTGCAACTGATACTCGACTACCATTGGCTAGTCTGCGTTCGAGGGGAGGGGCTTACCGATAGCTCAATTGAGCAACTTTCTTTTCCAAAAGCAGCAGATGGCGCTGTCGGTCAATTTACGCTATTCTCCCGAGACGCTGGATTTGTTTGAATATTGGCACAAAATTGGCTCCATAAGCTAAGCAGTGTGTCGTGCTCACCTCACACACTCTTTGCTCTCCGCAGCGGCGTCGTTCCTCGGCGGAGCGCTGCTGGTGTGTGTGTCCATCTACCTGTACGGCCTGCCCAAACAAGACACCAGCAGAGTACAGAAGCCCAGCACAGACAGAGAGGACACACAGAAGCTCATCTCCGTCTGATGGACACACACACATCTGCTCTGCTGGACCGGAGGAGGAGCGTGCTCTGACCGCTCTGTGATGGACTGGAGCTTTGGTTTATGTTGATTTATTTCTCTCTGTATGTATAATTTCTACGTCTTGATGCACCGCTGCAAGTAACGAACACTGATGCTGAATGTACATGTGCTCTTCAGACAGGTCTTTTGTTTAGATGCCAATCTTATTTGTTCAAGTGTTCTTAAAGGGACAGTTCACCCAAAAATGAAAATTCTGTCGTCATTTACTCATCCTCAAGTAGATCCAAACCTGTATGAATGTGTTTGTTCTGAACACAAAGGAAGATATTCTGAAGAAAGTTTATAATCAGGCTGTTTTGGGGCACCATTGACTTCAATAGTAGGAGAAAAATACTGCGCTGTTTCCCTCATTCTTCATAATATCTTCCTTTGCGTTCAGAACAAACACATTCATACAGATTTGGATCTACTTGAGGATGAGTAAATGATGACAATTTTCATTTTTGGGTGAACTGTCCCTTTAAATATTGACGTAAGATGAACGTAAGGATCCTTATGGGCTTGGATAGCCGTAAATGACGGCAATGTTGAGTTCTGTGTTTAGGGAAGGCCTCGTCATCCAGGACGGTCTCTGAATGTTGGTTCTGATGCGTTCACCGTGGGTCGAACCACAGACGTGATTAAACACGAGGACAGACTACAGTGGGTCTGTTTACATGCATCAATCAGATGTAAAAACACATTAGTTTACAGGTGCTTTACAAAGCTTTATATTAGGGATGCACGATATTGGATTTTTGCCGATATCTAATATACCGATATTTTTCAACTCATTTTTGCCGATACCGATATATTTCCTTTTGTTTGGAAACAACACCAATTGCTATATATATATATATATATATATATATAAATTGCTGCATTTTTCCCCCAGAAAGATGCGGTTAACCCTAACATTTTATTTATAAGATTTAACATTTGTAGATGGTCTAAAACAAGAGTTTTGAACATTTTTTTTAGAGTTCATGATTTGTTTAAAAAATAAAACATTACACATTAATGAATAAATCAGTGTATATAAAATTATTTACTTTACAAGTGTCATGTTTGTGATTTTATTCATGTAAGCTATAGCTTCTGAGCATTAAATCAAAACATACTCATTATTTTATGACATAAATTACTGCTTTATTTAATCAGAAACAGTCTAAATGTTATTTGTGTAGCTATTTTACTTTTAATTTAATTAGAAGTAGGCCAACAGCGCCCCCTACAGACGTGATCTAATCACTAACACACCCTGAGCACATGTGAGTTAATGTATTCCTCTTATCGGTGAGACATATCGGCATAATTTTTCATATCAGCCCGATACCGATATTTACATTTAAAGCCATTATCGGCCGATTCCGATATCAGTCCGATAATATCATGCATCCCTACTTTATATGATGTGTTTAGAAATGAAGAAAGATGTCACTGGAGCTACTGCCCTATTATAAAAATGTTGAACACTTAAGAAAATATGTAGAAAATATTCATGATTTATTTGTCCACTGGTGTTGGGGGTAATGCATTACAAGTAACGAGTTATGTAATCAGATTACTTTTTTCAAGTAACTAGTAAAGTAATGCACTACTTTTAAATTTACAACAAAATCTGATTCTTTTTCAAATAATTATGTTATTGTTTTTCCATTTATTCACCGACTCCTCTCCTGATCCTGTGTTGAGAGAAATCAGGAGTATATGCAGAGGCTTTTCCTTCAGTCCGAGGATCAGTCCTTTCACTTTTGATGCGAAAGAGCCTTTACAGATGCCAAAAATATAACACTTGGATTTTTTTTTATAAAAACATAAGTCAGCCTAGCCCAGCCCAGGTGATAAAAACTAACACAAAAGTAAAATAACATGTTACTTTCCACTAAAAGTAACTAATGCAATACACACAATATTACTTTTATAAGTTACTTTCCCAACACTGCTTCCATTGATCAGTTCATAACATGTGCATAAACACATGCATCACAGCCCTGCAGTTATGTAGTAATCCAGTATAATGTAGGATTCAGTGGTTTATGATGAATTGATTTATATGAAGGCCCTCTCGTCTGAATGATCCATCTATTAATGGATGACGGGGCAGCATGCAAACGTAGCTACTGTCTGGGTTTATATTTTGGAAATGAAGGTCCAAGCCATCCAGCGCTGATATTGAAGCCTTCTCTATCTGACACAGGCCAGAATAACATCTAGGCATCTTGTTCTCAGTGGCTTGTATAGCGTAAAACGAACACGCACAAAGAAGACTTTTATTAAGAGATTAACAAACAGAAATTCACATTTTCTCCACCGGCGTGATGCCCAGAATCCTCATGCCATTGGCCAGAACCGAGCGGGCAGCGCTGAACAGACACAGTCGGGCCTGAGGAGACAAAGACACCATCAAGCCTGACTTCATCACAAGCGCAGCACTTAAGAGTAATAACACTCGCCCCGGCCGGAATCACAGCATAATGAGTGCATGTAATCTGAAACTAACTCTAGTGGTGTGTTTACCTGAGCCACGGCCGCTGGGCTTCCCTTCACGGGCAGCTCTCGATGAGCCGAGGCCACCAGGTGACTGAGAACACAAACGTCTATGTTAATCCACACACACATATGAAAACACATCTCTGTGTTTTGGCCTTTCACCACAGTATTTAACCATTTGAAGAAGCTTTCACAAGGGGATAAAAGAGAAAGTGCTGCAGGCGGGTTATCTGAAAACCATCCATCATGTTTGGTCATGTGACACATACTGTACTAATAGATATCGGTTTATTCCAGTGCCTGTTGTGTACTGTTCAGCAAATGATTGTGTATTAAACCCTATGACCAGAAGGATCATGTCAAAAGGCATAACTAAAGTGGGAACTGATTTTTTTTCAGGCTTGAGGGGTGTGTGAATGGGAAAATCTGTCAGATGCAGTGAATGCAGCATCTGTATTAATGACACATTTATTACAATGAATGATTTTTTTGGTTTACAATAAAACTATTTCAACAAACGACCCAATATGCATCATCTGTTCATCACTTTGTAGATGCAGAATTTAAAAAGAAATTGGCATTTTGCTGCAGCGGATGTGGTAACTTCCCAAGCAGAGCTGTCCTCTGCTGAAGCAGGACTCTGTGTGTGTGTGTGTGTGTGTGTGTGTGTGTGTGTGTGTGTGTGTGTGTGTGTGTGTGTGTGTGTGTGTGTGTGTGTGTGTGTGTGTGTGTGTGTGTGTGTGTGTGTGTGTGTGTGTGTGATGTGTGTGTGTGTGTGCGTGTGAGATGAGCGACGTGTCTGTGGTCTGTACCTGAGGGTCATGAGGAAGTTGACCAGGTGTCGGGGCTGCAGCTCATTCGCTGACTGAAGCAGAACTTCATCATATCTGCAAACCATCAGCAGATGAGTCAAAACAAAGCCTACATTTACTACTAAAAATAATTATTTATTATGGAAGACAGAATTGCGGGATATAAAGTCAGAATTGCGAGATATGAAGTCAGAGTTGCGAGATATAAAGTCAGAATTGCGAGATATAAAGCCAGAGTTGCGAGATATAAAGTCAGAATGGCACGATATAAACTGCCAATTCTTTTTGTTTTCGGAATTGCATGATATGAAGTCAGAATTGAGATATAAACTTGCAATTCTGAGAACATATCAGTCTTTTTTTTTCTCCTTAGAATCACTCTGGCTTTACATCTGGCGACACTGGCTTTACATCTGGCGACGCTGGCTTTACATCTGGCGACGCTGGCTTTACATCTGGCGACGCTGGCTTTACATCTCGCGACGCTGGCTTTACATCTGGCGACGCTGGCTTTACATCTGGCGACGCTGGCTTTACATCTCGCGACGCTGGCTTTACATCTGGCGACGCTGGCTTTACATCTGGCGACGCTGGCTTTACATCTGGCGACGCTGGCTTTACATCTGGCGACGCTGGCTTTACATCTGGCGACGCTGGCTTTACATCTGGCGACGCTGGCTTTACATCTGGCGACGCTGGCTTTACATCTGGCGACGCTGGCTTTACATCTGGCGACTCTGGCTTTACATCTGGCTCTGGCTTTACGCTCTTTACATCTCGGCGACTCTGGCTTTACATCTGGCGACTCTGGCTTTACATCTGGCGACTCTGGCTTTACAACTCGCGACTCTGGCTTTACAACTCGCGACTCTGGCTTTACATCTGGCTTTACATCTGGCGACTCTGGCTTTACATCTGGCTTTACATCTCGCGACGCTGGCTTTACATCTCGCGACGCTGGCTTTACATCTCGCGACGCTGGCTTTACATCTCGCGACGCTGGCTTTACATCTCGCGACTCTGGCTTTACATCTCGCGACTCTGGCTTTACATCTGGCGACTCTGGCTTTACATCTGGCGACTCTGGCTTCACATCTCGCGACTCTGGCTTTACATCTCGCGACTCTGGCTTTACATCTCGCGACTCTGGCTTCACATCTCGCGACTCTGGCTTCACTCTCGGCTCTGGCTTTACATCTCGCGACTCTGGCTTCACATCTCGCGACTCTGGCTTCACATCTCGCGACTCTGGCTTTACATCTCGCGACTCTGGCTTCACATCTCGCGACTCTGGCTTTACATCTGGCGACTCTGGCTTTACATCTCGCGACTCTGGCTTCACATCTGGCGACTCTGGCTTTACATCTCGCGACTCTGGCTTCACATCTCGCGACTCTGGCTTCACATCTCGCGACTCTGGCTTCACATCTGGCGACGCTGGCTTTACATCTTGCAATTGTGAGAAAAAAAGTCAGAATTGTGAGTTTATATGACGGAATTCTGAGATGTGGAAACGGGCTTTCATAAATAATACATATTTTTTTAAAATGTACAGATATATTTTATTTTATTTTGGTTAAATGTTAAGGTAAATTGTTGTTGACCTGATTATTTCTTCATAGTTGTATCAAAACTGCATACTGGTTATCATAGATTTAAACAATTATTAGTCATGTAAAAACAACATGGGTCAGTCTCTCAGTCATCCACTCCTAACAGCTCTGCTCTGGGATAAGAGATGAATAATTAACCATGGGCTGCTGAATTATAGATAAATAACACAGAAACTGAGATAGTAAAGAGGAGCACTTCCACCATTATCACCATTCAAAACATTTGTCAGGTTTCAGTCCTTAAAACATCTCGTTTCTTGTGCATCTCATCACAAGCCTCCGTTGCTCGTTCCAAAACATTATATATGCCGTTATCAGAGAGAGAGGTGTGTGTGTGTTTTGAAAAAGTAGTTTTCATTGTTAGCCATATTTGTTTGCTTTATCGTTGTCTGTGTGGGTTTTGGTTGTTTTGCTGTCGTCTCTAAGGAAGTAATGAAATGATGTGGAACAGTACTGCGGTCGACAGGCATGCCAGCGCTGATGGACGAGTTGTAAAGGTTTTACTGGCTTCAGAGAATCACTGAGATCCAGCGCTGCTGTGTGAGTGACGCGTGATGAAGGTGAAGCTCACCTGAGCAGGTGCTGGAGAACCGAGACGCTTCTGCTGTCCACCAGAGGAGAGACGTCACAGCAGGAGTGTGTCTCACTCGCATGCCTTCTCAGCAAACTGTGAACACAAACACGAACATCAGCACTCACGAGCAGATCTTCCACAGCGGTCTGGACTCTCATTCTGACGGCACCCATTCACTGCACAGGGTCCAATGCTGAGACAGTGATGCAGTGACACATTTCTACAAATCCGATGCAGAGACAAACTCATCCTAATCTTGGATGGCCTGAGGGAAAATTTGTAGCATATTTTTATTTTTGCATGAACTATTTCTTTAAGTGAGACAGTATGGAGTGATATGATACAGATGAAAGAAAGATGCAGTTATGAGACAGATATTGTTCAATGAGAATCACAGAGAGGCGAATTAAACGTGTTTGAACATCATACAACGAGCCAGCAGTTTAACACTGTTTGTGTGTTTGTGTGCACTCCTCACCTGTGTGTGTGTGTGTGTGTGTGTGTGTGTGTGTAAACTCCTCCCCTGTGTGTGTGCACTCCTCACCTGTGTGGGTGTGGGTGTGTGTGTACTCCTCACCTGTGTGTGTGTGTGTGTGTGTGTGTGCACTCCTCACCTGTGTGTGTGTGTGTGCACTCCTCACCTGTGTGTGTGTGTGTGTGTGTGTGTGTGTGTGCACTCCTCACCTGTGTGTGTGTGTGTGTGTGTGTGTGTGTGCACTCCTCACCTGTGTGTGTGTGTGTGTGTGTGTGTGTGTGCACTCCTCACCTGTGTGTGTGTGTGTGTGTGTGTGTGTGCACTCCTCACCTGTGTGTGTGTGTGTGTGTGTGTGTGTGTGCACTCCTCACCTGTGTGTGTGTGTGTGTGTGTGTGTGTGTGTGTGTGTGCACTCCTCACCTGTGTGTGTGTGTGTGTGTGTGTGTGTGTGTGTGTACCTGCAGAGTCGGGCGTGTGTGTACTGCAGAAACACACCCGTGTCCCCGTGAGCCTGCAGGACTTTGTCCCAATCAAACTTATAGTCAGACATCAGCGGCCCTTTGAAGTCCTGACAAACACATTTGATTAACATCAGCACGCTATAAAACACACACACACAGCGACACACACTCAGTCTGAACATCACCAATATCAATAGGAAATCAAGCATGTTTGTGTTCTCTCTGTGTGTGTACCTGTATGATTAAAGCACTGATCCCAACCCTCTCTGCGGTCTGCTCTGGATCCTCCAGCTCTTTAGAAGCTACACAACATACAGACAGAGCCTCAGTTATACAAAAACTAACCACGGCTGAGTGATCGCAGGTTTCCATTTGAAAGATTTCACTTGATTACATCAATTCATTTTGTACATTAAACTTTTCTAACACAATGGGCGAGGAAGGAAATTTGACTTCTTTCTCTATTCGGATCAACAATCAATCTCTAATATGTATTTTCCTCTTTTGTAAAGTCACGGAAACAAGATATTTGCTACAGTGTCTATTCACAACTATAAAAGTTGACCAACTATGATCAGTTATGGTTGGGGTTAGTTATGGTTAGGGATGGTCAGTTATGTTATGGATGGTTAGTTATGGTTATGGTCAGTTGTGGTTATGATCAGTTCTGGTAAAGGATCATCAGTTATGGTTAGTGATGGTCAGTTATGGTTAGGGATGATCAGTTATGGTTAGGGATGGTCAGTTATGTTATGGATGGTCAGTTATGGTTATGGTCAGTTATGGTTAGGGATGGTCAGTTATGTTATGGTCAGTTCTGGTTAGGGATGGTCAGTTATGGTTAGGGATGGTCAGTTATGGTTAGGGATGATCAGTTATGGTTAGGGATGATCAGTTATGGTTAGGGATGATCAGTTATGGTCAGTTATGTTAGGGATGGTCAGTTATGGTTAGTGATGGTCAGTTATGGTTAGGGATGATCAGTTATGGTTAGGGATGGTCAGTTACAGTTAGGGATGGTCAGCTCTAGTTATGGTTAGGGATGATCAGTTATGGTTAGGGATGATCAGTTATGGTTAGGGATGGTCAGTTACGGTTAGGGATGGTCAGTTCTGGTTATGGTCAGTTATGTTAGGGATGGTCAGTTATGTTAAGGATGGTCAGTTATGGTTAGGGATGATCAGTTCTGGTTAGGGATGGTCAGTTATGGTTAGGGATGATCAGTTACGGTTAGGGATGATCAGTTCTGGTTATGGTCAGTTATGTTAGGGATGGTCAGTTATGTTAAGGATGGTCAGTTATGTTTAGGGATGATCAGTTATGGTTAGGGATGATCAGTTCTGGTTAGGGATGATCAGTTCTGGTTAGGGATGATCAGTTCTGGTTATGGTCAGTTATGTTAGGGATGGTCAGTTATGGTTAGTGATGGTCAGTTATGGTTAGGGATGGTCAGTTATGGTTAGGGATGATCAGTTATGGTTATGGTCAGTTATGTTAAGGATGGTCAGTTATGGTTAGTGATGGTCAGTTATGGTTAGGGATGGTCAGTTATGGTTAAGGATTGTCAGTTATGTTAGGGATGGTCAGTTATGGTTAGGGTAATCAGTAAGTGTTTTCTCTCACTGCTGGACTGCCTCATGTTGTTGAGCATCCTGCTGCGCGCCTCCTCCAGCACGTCCTCCAGGAACACCACCTCCCCGCGGCGCGTGCTCATGCCCTGCACCAGCCCGAACGCCACATGAACACACCTGACACACACACACACTTATGCTGTAATTGTTAAATGGATTTCAGTGAAGTGAAATAGAAGATAATGTATTGAAAGACCTGAACATGTGGTTCACTAGCAGCCTGTGTGTGTGTGTGTAAACCATACATCTGTGTTGTGCTTTACTTTCTCAAGTTTGCTTTATCATTTATAATAATTTTCATGTTATATTGGTAATTGTTTTCCTTGCTCTTGTTGTTTGTGGGGTTTCATGGAAGATGTGTCTTCACAGATATGAGGGAATGTCTCAATTTCAAGGTTTTATGGGATGCTGATGTGAATCACTTTGATATAACACCATTTGTTGGATTTGTGCCAGTCAGACCAAGTCTGAGCATCAAAACATACATACACATACACATTCTGTAGTGCTTTCACAGATTAAATACAGAGATCATAACACAATCTAATCATCATTCAGACAAAACTGTGCTTCAGGAATGAGCCACACACTGCTGATCTAATCACGAACACACCTTGAGCACATGTGAGTTAACATATTCCTCTTATCGGCAAGACATATCGGCATAATTTCTCATATCGGGCCGATGCCGATATTTACATTTAAAGCCATTATCGGCCGATTCCGATATCAGTCCGATAATATCGTGCATCCCTAGTTCGATCACAGATGCAGGCACTGGGCTTTACTAGGTTTTAAGGCAATATGAAACTGCATTTTAATCAAGAGGAAATATGTCAGTTTCAAGCATGAAAACACTAGTAAAGTAGTACTATCTAAGATCAGGCTATAACCAGCATTCAACAGAATATATGACAAAATAATAATATTTTCACTCCAGAGGAACAGTACCACCACCATCTCATAAAATGATCTGGAATTCAGAAACACTATTTCATTTCTCCATGATTTCTACAGACTGTTGTGACACTCCTGTGTTTCATGTTCTTAAAATACAAGGCAAAGATCCTGCAAAGATATCTAATGCACATAATACTGCAAGATGTTTG
>CM049855.1:32458570-32476070 GCA_027422415.1 Schizothorax lantsangensis
CATCGTAACTACACATTGATGGCCTAAGACACGAAACGAGCGGTTTGTGTGAGAAAACGAACAGTATTTATATCGTTTTTTACCTCTTGTACACAACCATGTCCAAGTGATCTGAGTGCACACACACATCCGGTGTGTGACGTGTGTGTGTGTGCGCGCGCTCTGGCTCGTCGGCGTCAACGCTTGACGGAGGGCGTGTCTGAAGCGTGGTGCTGACGCGCCGTCATAGTTACAACAACCAATCACATACTTCTCTGGTGTTGCATGAACGGGATTGGGTATTTGCATGAGGCGATCTGATTGGCTGATGCCTCCGTTGGCGCTTGAAAAGTTGCGTCAGCACCACGCTTCAGACACGCCCTCCGTCAAGCGTTGACGCCGACGAGCCAGAGCGCGCGCACACACACGTCACACACCGGATGTGTGTGTGCACTCAGATCACTTGGACATGGTTGTGTACAAGAGGTAAAAAAACGATATAAATACTGTTCGTTTTCTCACACAAACCGCTCGTTTCGTGTCTTAGGCCATCAATGTGTAGTTACGATGGGGAATTGTTTCATTTGGATTTCTCTGTGCATGTTCTTTTTCCCTCTTATAGAGACAGTGACCTATACCTGCCATTATATGACTGACAGACTAGAACGGTTTGACCTAAAAACATCAAAATTGGATCTACTGAAGAAAAAAAGACACCTACATCTTGGATGCCCTTGGGGTAAGCTGATAGATACCACATTTTAATTTCAAAGTGAACTATCCCTTTAACTATCTTTTAATAAAAACATAAAATATTATTTACCCCGTTTGTATCTGCGAGGCGTCCTTTACACATTTTCCCTGTGTGTTAACGTCAGCTAACTGACGGATGTCTGACTAAATTCTTGAAAATGTATTTTATATGTTCAACTATCAGTCGACTTCGGCAAGATTCAACAATTCTGTTCAGAATAGACTAGACTGAGTGCTGTGGATGGGTTTTTATAGCTGTTTGGACTTCATTCTGACGGCACCCATTCAACCAGCGGCTGCGTTTCACTATTTTTATGATTTTAGAATATCTAAAAAAAAACGTTCACAGATGTGCATAAATTCTAAAAATGAAAAAAAACTATGCACACATGTAGGATAAACTGAAATGCTATGATGGAAACACATTTACAGAATAAATTCCTCCAAGCATCAATCTGTGACTTTGTGCTATGAGACAAAGTAGCAGCGGACCGATTTCTGTATAAAACGCCTGAGCAAAGTGTCTCAAAGTATTTCTGTAACAAACGACTGTGTTCCCAAACAGCAGCATTCACCTCCGAACGCACTGACCGCATTTATTGTGTTACGTCTGCTCGCTCTGAACGCAAGTCATCTATCATATATGAAAATTATTATATTCAGTGGCTGTATTCTTAGTGATATTTAGTGCCACAGTTTACCAGGACGTGATGATTTTGTTCTCTTTGACTCGTTGGATGGAAACAGTGTTTATTCGCATATGTTTTATGCGATATTCCAGTTTTGCTCATAAGTTAGATTCAAATCTTTGGATGGAAACATAGCTGACGCATTTCTACAAATCTGATGAAGAAACACACTCATCTATATCTGGGATGACCCGAGGGTGAGCACATTTACAGCAGATTATCATTTTTGTGTGAATCATTGGTGTCGTACTCGGTGGTCTTTAAGAGTCCTCTGGTCATCAGCTCGTCCAGCACACTCTGGGTTTGACTGTGATGAGACGCCTCTCCAGAGTAATGGTCAAAGTGAACTCCTAAACGCTGAGAGAGCACAAACACTGGCGTCAACAACAAACAACTTTTTGTTTAAAGTTTTTTGACACATTCAGAGCCTCTGTACATGCGGCTTCATGAAACCTGCCTTGCTGTTTGAGTATTAAATATTATACATGAAAATACACTGATTTTAAGAGTTTGCTGTTCATTTTAACCTTTAATATTATAGTATCGTATGTTTTGACAGGGTTCCCTGTGCAGTTTAAAGCATTGTTGGAGAGAGATTTCGAACAATCGACATGCACCTGAAAAATGTTCAATACGAATCAATATCAAATATCCACTCAAATGCTCATTAGATTATCAAACTTGCTGAAGTCACAGATGATGTGAAGTCAGAGACCATAAGTAGCCTATGCGTGCATAAGAAATCCTGAACAGAAATGTGCATAAAATTGGCATAATTTAATACATATGCAAAGGCTAGAGTTTTGCATGCACATTAAAATGATTTTCATGTTTTTGCATAAAGATAAAGCTCTAGTTTTAAATGCATGCACTCTCAGATATGAACACATAAATCCCTCACGAGCGAGAACTGATGTTACCTGATAGATGCGTTTATATTCGTCCACCGTGATCTGTCGAAAATGCCTCCAGAGCTCCAGAGCCTGATCCTCGCGCCGCTCCAGACGTCTGAAGAACTCTGCTCCGGCCGAACGCACGCTCTCATCGAGCTCGGCCTCGCGGTTCACCTGAACATACACCTGCAGAACAGCCACACACACACAGTGCTGCCAACTTACCCATTTTGAGCGAAATTTAGCAACTTTTCAGACTACTCTAGCAACCTTTTCTTCCAAAAGCACCAAATTTAGCAATTTTTTTAATTTATTTGGCAACTTTTAGCAACTTTTCAGACTACTCTAGCAACTTTTTCGTCCAAAAGCACCAAATTTAGCAATATTTAAGATTTATTTGGCAACTTTTAGCAACTTTTCAGGCTACTCTAGCAACTTTTTCGTCCAAAAGCACCAAATTTAGCAATTTTTAAGATTTATTTGGCAACTTTTAGCAACTTTTCAGGCTACTCTAGCAACCTTTTCTTCCAAAAGCACCAAATTTAGCAATTCTTTTAATTTATTTGGCAACTTTTAGCAACTTTTCAGACTACTCTAGCAACCTTTTCTTCCAAAAGCACCAAATTTAGCAATTTTTAAAATTTATTTGGCAACTTTTAGCAACTTTTCAGATTACTCTAGCAACCTTTTCTTCCAAAAGCACCAAATTTAGCCATTTTTTTAATTTATTTGGCAACTTTTAGCAACTTTTCAGACTACTCTAGCAACTTTTTCTTCCAAAAGCACCAAATTTAGCAATTTTTAAAATTTATTTGGCAACTTTTAGCAACTTTTCAGATTACTCTAGCAACCTTTTCTTCCAAAAGCACCAAATTTAGCAATTTTTAAGATTTATTTGGCAACTTTTAGCAACTTTTCAGGCTACTCTAGCAACCTTTTCTTCCAAAAGCACCAAATTTAGCAATTTTTAAGATTCATTTGGCAACTTTTAGCAACTTTTCAGGCTACTCTAGCAACCTTTTCTTCCAAAAGCACCAAATTTAGCAATTTTTAAGATTCATTTGGCAACTTTTAGCAACTTTTCAGGCTACTCTAGCAACCTTTTCTTCCAAAAGCACCAAATTTAGCAATTCTTTTAATTTATTTGGCAACTTTTAGCAACTTTTCAGACTACTCTAGCAACCTTTTCTTCCAAAAGCACCAAATTTAGCAATTTTTAAGATTTATTTGGCAACTTTTAGCAACTTTTCAGATTACTCTAGCAACCTTTTCTTCCAAAAGCACCAAATTTAGCAATTTTTAAGATTTATTTGGCAACTTTTAGCAACTTTTCAGGCTACTCTAGCAACTTTTTCTTCCAAAAGCACCAAATTTAGCAATTCTTTTAATTTATTTGGCAACTTTTAGCAACTTTTCAGGCTACTCTAGCAACCTTTTCTTCCAAAAGCACCAAATTTAGCAATTTTTAAGATTTATTTGGCAACTTTTAGCAACTTTTCAGATTACTCTAGCAACCTTTTCTTCCAAAAGCACCAAATTTAGCAATTTTTAAGATTTATTTGGCAACTTTTAGCAACTTTTCAGGCTACTCTAGCAACCTTTTCTTCCAAAAGCACCAAATTTAGCAATTTTTAAGATTTATTTGGCAACTTTTAGCAACTTTTCAGACTACTCTAGCAACCTTTTCTTCCAAAAGCACCAAATTTAGCAATTTTTAAGATTTATTTGGCAACTTTTAGCAACTTTTCAGGCTACTCTAGCAACCTTTTCTTCCAAAAGCACCAAATTTAGCAATTCTTTTAATTTATTTGGCAACTTTTAGCAACTTTTCAGACTACTCTAGCAACCTTTTCTTCCAAAAGCACCAAATTTAGCAATTTTTAAGATTTATTTGGCAACTTTTAGCAACTTTTCAGATTACTCTAGCAACCTTTTCTTCCAAAAGCACCAAATTTAGCAATTCTTTTAATTTATTTGGCAACTTTTAGCAACTTTTCAGGCTACTCTAGCAACCTTTTCTTCCAAAAGCACCAAATTTAGCAATTCTTTTAATTTATTTGGCAACTTTTAGCAACTTTTCAGATTACTCTAGCAACCTTTTCTTCCAAAAGCACCAAATTTAGCAATTCTTTTAATTTATTTGGCAACTTTTAGCAACTTTTCAGGCTACTCTAGCAACCTTTTCTTCCAAAAGCACCAAATTTAGCAATTCTTTTAATTTATTTGGCAACTTTTAGCAACTTTTCAGACTACTCTAGCAACCTTTTCTTCCAAAAGCACCAAATTTAGCAATTTTTAAGATTTATTTGGCAACTTTTAGCAACTTTTCAGGCAATTCTTCTATGCAACTTTTTCTTCCAAAAGCACCAAATTTAGCAATTTTTAAGATTTATTTGGCAACTTTTAGCAACTTTTCAGGCTACTCTAGCAACTTTTTCGTCCAAAAGCACCAAATTTAGCAATTTTTAAGATTCATTTGGCAACTTTTAGCAACTTTTCAGGCTACTCTAGCAACTTTTTCGTCCAAAAGCACCAAATTTAGCAATATTTAAGATTCATTTGGCAACTTTTAGCAACTTTTCAGATTACTCTAGCAACTTTTTCTTCCAAAAGCACCAAATTTAGCAATTTTTAAGATTTATTTGGCAACTTTTAGCAACTTTTCAGACTACTCTAGCAACTTTTTCTTCCAAAAGCACCAAATTTAGCCATTTTTTTTATTTATTTGGTAACTTTTAGCAACTTTTCAGATTACTCTAGCAACTTTTTCTTCCAAAAGCACCAAATTTAGCCATTTTTTTAATATTTATTTGGCAACTTTTAGCAACTTTTCAGACTACTCTAGCAACTTTTTCTTCCAAAAGCACCAAATTTAGCAATATTTAAGATTCATTTGGCAACTTTTAGCAACTTTTCAGGCTACTCTAGCAACTTTTTCGTCCAAAAGCACCAAATTTAGCAATTTTTAAGATTCATTTGGCAACTTTTAGCAACTTTTCAGGCTACTCTAGCAACTTTTTCTTCCAAAAGCACCAAATTTAGCAATTTTTAAGATTCATTTGGCAACTTTTAGCAACTTTTCAGGCTACTCTAGCAACTTTTTCTTCCAAAATCACCAAATTTAGCAATTTTTTTAATTTATTTGGCAACTTTTAGCAACTTTTCAGGCTACTCTAGCAACTTTTTCTTCCAAAATCACCAAATTTAGCAATTTTTTTAATTTATTTGGCAACTTTTAGCAACTTTTCAGACTACTCTAGCAACTTTTTCTTCCAAAATCACCAAATTTAGCAATTTTTAAGATTCATTTGGCAACTTTTAGCAACTTTTCAGGCTACTCTAGCAACTTTTTCATCCAAAAGCACCAAATTTAGCAATATTTATAATTTATTTGGCAACTTTTCAGACTACTCTAGCAACTTTTTCTTCCAAAAGCACCAAATTTAGCCATTTTTTTAATTTATTTGGCAACTTTTAGCAACTTTTCAGACTACTCTAGCAACTTTTTCTTCCAAAAGCACCAAATTTAGCAATTTTTTTAATTTATTTGGCAACTTTTAGCAACTTTTCAGACAATTCTTCTATGCAACTTTTTCTTCCAAAAGCACCAAATTTAGCAATATTTAAGATTCATTTGGCAACTTTTAACAACTTTTCAGGCTACTCTAGCAACTTTTTCTTCCAAAAGCACCAAATTTAGCAATATTTATAATTTATTTGGCAACTTTTAGCAACTTTTCAGACTACTCTAGCAACCTTTTCTTCCAAAAGCACCAAATTTAGCAATATTTATAATTTATTTGGCAACTTTTAGCAACTTTTCAGACTACTCTAGCAACTTTTTCTTCCAAAAGCACCAAATTTAGCAATTTTTAAAATTTATTTGGCAACTTTTAGCAACTTTTCAGACTACTCTAGCAACTTTTTCTTCCAAAAGCACCAAATTTAGCAATTTTTAAGATTCATTTGGCAACTTTTAACAACTTTTCAGGCTACTCTAGCAACTTTTTCTTCCAAAAGCACCAAATTTAGCAATATTTAAGATTCATTTGGCAACTTTTCAGACTACTCTAGCAACCTTTTCTTCCAAAAGCACCAAATTTAGCAATTTTTAAGATTTATTTGGCAACTTTTAGCAACTTTTCAGACTACTCTAGCAACTGTTTCTTCCAAAAGCACCAAATTTAGCAATTTTTAAGATTTATTTGGCAACTTTTAGCAACTTTTCAGATTACTCTAGCAACCTTTTTTTCAAAAAGCACCAAATTTAGCCATTTTTAAAATTTATTTGGCAACTTTTAGCAACTTTTCAGACTACTCTAGCAACTTTTTCTTCCAAAAGCACCAAATTTAGCATTTTTTAAAATTCATTTGGCAACTTTTAGCAACTTTTGATAAATGGCTCGGACAATAAAAAGGCACATTTTCCATTCAAATTACACAAAAAGAGGAAACCCAAGATGCCTAGCAGTGCACACTAGGGGGGGGAATCTTCAGACACTTCACGATCCGATTCCAAAACAATTCTTGATCTACATTTCTTCCCAAATTAATTCTTCTGCTGTACAAATACATCTTTACATCTTTCCATCTTAACCAAAATTGGAGTTTCTATGCTTTTTGTTTAAAGTAGGTGTGTGAATATTGGTTTCACGATTCAATTCAATTACGATTATCATTATCAACTCAATATCACCATGCGTCACATTCTCAGTTTTCAATATTACTGCACACGGCTACATTTTCATGTAAATTTATATCAAATTTATTTTGTGCAAAATGTACTTTATTTTTATATTATATAAGCAGGCTACTTTTTGAAACAATTACTAATTTAAAATAAGTGTTCTTTAAGTATCTGAAAGTTTCCAGACTATAGTTATGGTTTTTTTGGCATTATTGCTGTTTGATTATTATTACTGATGAGATCATAGACACTAGCACTAGTTAGTGTGCTGTAAGAAAAATGGAAAAGATACTAGTACTAGATACTAGTTTCCAGGACATTATCCATTAATCATTATAACCCTGTAACCCGGAAACACTGTGTAATTTAAAATGCAGGTAAAAAACAATATGGAAAATTATTTCATATTAACACTATAGATCATGCCCTATTTTTACAGACTTTTCTTCGAGTGTAGCACACTAACTAACTACTAATACACTGCTTAAAGCATAATTGTGGAGAATGTGTAACGTTAGTATTACTAGTTTACTAGATATTAAAAAAATTAAATTGTAATCATTCAAAAATGTTCAATAATTCAATGTATATAAAAATACAGTTAATATTGTATTATATTATGCATATTTTACAAACAAATCTAAATGAACAGTTTTTTGCTGAGATTTGATGTCGTGATTACACAATGACATCAAGCATCAAATCGACCTTCCTTTAGCAGCTTTCTCTGAAGATTAGTTGGAAACACTGCACACACAGACGGACCTGAAACAGATGCTCGAGCGGCTGAGTCCTCAGCTTCTCCTGAGAGCCGAAGCGTTCGAAGCCTGCGCCCAGCAGACCTGCAAACACCAGCCACCTCCATCAAACACCGACTCAAACCACTGATACACAACATGCCCTTCACAGGAGAGACACGCGTCTTAATCTGAAAACCACGTCCACCAACGCTCTCCATTGACTTTGTATTACGTCCACCGGGGGGGTGACTAGGGCTGTAAGATTCCGAAATTTTTTGAATCGAGTCCGAGTCCGATTCCTGGTTCTGGAATCGATTCCTCGGTTGTTTTCGATTCTTGTTTTTTAGATTGAAGGAACCTAATCTCGCCATGACTGCAGGATATAAAGGTCATAGAAAGCATCCTTCTCATAATATAAAGCTTTATTTGCAAGTAAAAAAAAAAAAAGATGCATTTCTATAACTCTGATTGATTTTAAATTGTAATTTTGTCTGCATTTCCCGTGAAGTTAGTCATAGCTCACTGCTCAGCAGGGACGTGCATTTATCACATGAATTGAACAAGACATGAAGCGTCTAAAATAAATGTGCACAGTTCAGCTGAATGATGAAGTTTACTTTGACTGTATGCTTTGCACAAAATAACCAGAACATTAACAATAGCACTGATAGAGCTCGTGGTTTATCTATCAATCGGAAGAGCTCTCGGCCACTGATCTGTGCTTGTGCGTTTTCTTTTAGAGTTATCATTGGCTGATAGAAATAAAAAATAATAGTATATTAGATCAAGACGCTCAATCACGTCATGATCTATTATGTCATGCAGCTCTCAAAATTGTGGCCAACATAAGCCAATTCCACCGTAAAATAACCTCTGAATGTTTTTTTTAACTGTTTCATTAAAACTATCTATCCGAAAGAACCTTTTTGTGGAAACGAACCAGACTTCTAATCGATTCCCAGCCCTAGTGAAAACAACCCAACGCTCTCCATCGAGTCTGTATTGCGGGAAGCTGCTTCATAGTCATTTCTGACTTATAACAAAAAACAGAGCAATGTCTAAAAGCTGCTGTGTGACGAGGTGTACAGTAAACAAGAACTACGCTTTTATAAGCCGTCAACTCAAAAAACGAGAATTTAAGGACACAAAAGCAAAGCACAACATGTAAAATTCCCACAATACAAAGTCAATGGAGAGCGTTGGGTTGTTTTCCTCCCCAGTGTGGGCGTGGCCTAAATGAGCTCTGTCTCTATATGTGACCCTGGAGCACAAAACCAGTCATAAGGGTCAATTTTTTGAAATTGAGATGTATGCATCATCTGAAAGCTGAATAAATAAGCTTTCCATTGATGTATGGTTTGTTATGATAGGACAATATTTGGCTGAGATACAACTATTTGTAAATCTGGAATCTGAGGGTGCAAAAAAATCTAAATATTGAGAAAATCATCTTTAAAGTTGTTTAAATGAAGCTCTTAGCAATGCATATTACTAATCAAAAATTAAGTTTTGATATATTTACGGTACAAAATATCTTCATGGAACATGATCTTAATATCCTAATGATTTTTGGCATAACAGAAAAAGATAATTTTGATCCATACAATGTATTGTTGTCTATTGCTACAAATATACCTGTGTTACTTATGACTGCTTTTGTGCTGCAGGGACACATATTAACTTCTCTAGGTTAATAAAGGTAACGGGTAACTTACCAAACTGCATTCCCCAGTCGCCCAAATAATTGACTCGAATGACCTCTTTCCCCAACGCCTGCTTTAGGTTAGCAATGAAGTTTCCTACAAAAGAAACCGAGCTGAGAACATGTGTTTTGTGGACTACTGTTTTATTAAAATCATCTGTTCAATGCAAACACAGAATATCATTACAACAGTCCTCCCTCTGCTGGTGACAGAGGGAACTAGTTTACCAGAGTAAAGAGCTTACCGATTATAGTGGAGCGCAGGTGTCCGGCGTGAAATTTCTTAGCGATGTTTGGAGAACTAAAGCACAGAGAGTTCAGTGTATAACACACAGAGCCACAGGCTACATCAAAACACGCTGTAAGCTAGCGGGTGCGCTATATATATACACACGCCAAAACAAGGCTTTCCTTCACCGCAAGACTGTTACTAGGACTCATGGACCGAATCCAGACATAAAAACTGTATTTATAGTTTAATGTCACGGAGTTTGTCAAAGTTTGGATGCATTAATCAAAAGTAGGTCACTTAAATCAAATGGTGTTATGGACTAGTATCTGATGTAAATCTGAATCCTGCATGTGTCTCTGTGTGAATGGAGCAGGGTTTTGTTTACTACATACACAGAGCGCGTGATTTCAGCGTCTGACGTCTCAATGAAGACATAAATACATCAACAATATCTCCAAAACTGATCAAAACCAGCATTTTACCATTTCATTTGAGTAAAACTAGTCATATCATATACACACAGAACTTTACTCGGCAACCCGTCAAAATAAAAGTCCTGTTTAACTTATTAAAGAAATAGCTATATTACTATTATTTAGTAGAATGTACGTAATACTACTGTTGAAAAATAATACAACTTTATTTTTTTAAGAAATAATCACTAAATATTTAAATTTTAATAGTAAATCCCTTTAATTTGCCAAAAATTGAAATGTTTAATTTTCATTAATTAAAATATAAATTAAATCAATGTTTTATGGCTTCATCTGATAACTCTGAGGGGGGGGGGGCATTTCATAAGCTACTGTAAGAATAAATAATAATAGTTTGTATGCATTCAAATAATCAGACGTGCTAAAACACAGAATTTGGTAATAAAACATAAGGTGAGAAAAAAATAAAACATTTCATACGGCCCTAAACATGTCATTTTTGTTGCACTTTTAATAAATTAATGTTAAATTGTATAAGTTTCATGATTTTAATTAATTAGACATGCTTTTTGATTAATACAATTTTATTTGACCATTAAAAAGGAGTCCAGAAAAATTAAAACTGAAAAAAATTAATTAATAAATGAATTTATTTTTTTAGAAAAAAATAAAACTGATTTCATAGGGCTCTATATTATTAACACCTAGTTTGCACTAAGCACTAATTTTTTTTTTACCCCCAAAAATGCTGTAAATATTAATGTAGTAAGACGGAGCTATTCAAACACATTTAGCATCTTCTTGTAGCCATAGACTGACTAATTTAACTAAACTAGTTATTCTCTGTAGTCTTTGAGAGAGCTCTTTTGACATGGCTATATGTAAGTTTCCAGAGACTTATTTTTGTTTTAACTATTTTTTTACCCTACCTTGCAAATAAGTGTCTTAAAAACAGCAGTGCTGAATAATAACGGCATAGCTGTATTACAAAAAAACTCTTATACTCCAAAATATCTCATATACTGACAACATCACTTTTAATATGCCACTAAACTGTTATAGATGCTATTTTTTATTTGTAATGTATTACAGTCTCTTGGGGGTTAACAGGTTTCATTGCAATTGTATGTATGTACCGATATTGATATTGAATGTCTTAGTACATTAAAGGGGTCATCGGATGCACATTTTGCACAAGTTGATATGATTCTTTAGGGTCTTAATGAAAAGTTTATAACATACTTTGGTTAAAATTTCTCAATGGTAGTGTAAAACAACACCCTTTTACCCCGTCAAAATCAGCTCTGTTCACAGCAAGCCGTTTCGGTGCATGTTCCTTTAAATGCTAATGAGCTCTGCTGACCCCGCCCCTCTCTTCTGTGAGCCATTCTCATGGGACGGTAAACTTTAGTGGCATTTAGCTGCAGAACTTTCTAACTAGCACGTTATTAGGAAAACATAGACACATTTAGGCAGATCGGAGGATGCATTCCCTTCAGAAACAAATGTAATCCACTGTGTCTTCAGTGGCTCAGATGTCAGGAGTAAATGACGACTGCTATGTTCATTATTACATCCAACAACTAAACACCTCAATCGCTTAGAAGCCATTCTTCTCTACTCGTATTGAAACAATGGAGGACTGATGACAGCTCACTCAGGGCGGGGCTAAGGTTAAACGCTACTGTCAATCAACAATCGTGGGAGGGGCCTGTCTGTGTGACATCACTCTGCCAAGAATCAAGGAACGGCTTGATTTGAGAAAGGGATATTATTTATAGGGATTAAAAAGCACTGTGTGGATGTTTATCATTATAGTATACACACTGCCAACACACATTTCAGTTCAAACAACTTGTGCATTTTGCATCCGATGACCCCTTTAAGTCATGTTAAGCATTTTAGAAAGTCCTGTAGAACGCAGTGGCGGCTCGTTAAAAACATTGAGGTGAAAATGGGAGGAGGACGATTTAATGTTAATAAAATTCACAATTCATTTCATGTCTCAAAATGTGTATTTTTTGTTTGTAATTTCACAGCTGTAATATCATAACATGCTACTGAAGTTGGAAAGCGCTGCTTTTCTATCGCTAAACACGAATGTGCCGAATCTGCTGATGTAATTACAACCGCTAAGTGATAGAGAAGTGGAGGGGGGGGGCGCTGAGCTCTCGTGCCTCCGTTGGTAAAAAAAAAAATAGCCAATCAGCATCGAGCGTTCACTTTCAGCGCTGAGGAGTGTTGAGAAAAGAAACCTCGCAGGGGAGGCTAGCCTCCTTCAGGATATCAACCAATCACTTATAGAGACGTTAAATTACGTGATATTAGTTGAACGTCTCAACTAATACGACTTATGACGAGTAGCGATATTCAATATTTGATCGCCAACAGATTTATCAAGCTGTCATTCAAACAGTGTATATACAAATTAAAAATAAAGAGAGAGCACTGAATATAGGCTACAGCAGCCGGCTTAATTAAATGACACTACAGGCAGCTCTTTTAACACACTTTTAAGGGATGGATTGCTTCAAGTGATAGGCCAGGTAAGTGAAATTATATTATCTTGCTGTATGAGACCTTTTCTGACTAAAAGCAACCAAAAAGCCATTTTAAAATGGTTAAGCAAATACGTTAATAATATTAATCGGCAAGGATCCCCTGACCAATCAGTGTGCCGCCTCTATTTTAAAACCCACGAGCCGCCACTGGCAGAAAGGATCACAAGTACCCAAACTTGCAGTTCACATATTGCAGTTTTTTTCTTTTGAGACGTGATCTAAATATGGTTGTCTTAAACCGATGGAGAGCTGACAGGCCTGTGCTGCAGCTGAGTGGATGTTTGTCGCTCCAGGTCTCTATGAATGAACCCACCTAAACTCCACCAGCGTCCTTCCTCCCTTCAGATGACGCAGAAGCTCACTCTTCACGCCGAACCCGTCCGGCTCGGAGCGCAGCTGCTCGAGGAGTTTCTGAAGAAGACACAAGAGTGTGAGAGACATCCAGACACACTTTAATTACAAAACAATCAATGAAATGGAAGTAGCAACAGATTATTTCTCCAGTATTGTGAGCAGTGTTGGGGGTAACGCATTATAAGTAATGCCAGTTACGTAATCAGATTACTTTTTTTAAGTAACTAGTAAAGTAATGCATTACTTTTAATTTAGAAGGAAATATTGTAGTTACTTTTTCAAATAAGTAACAGTTACTTTGTCTCCATGTATTGAGTGACAGCTCTGGTGTTGCCATGGTGATGTATTGAGTGACAGCTCTGGTGTTGCCATGGTGATGTATTGAGTGACAGCTCTGGTGTTGCCATGGTGATGTATTGAGTGACAGCTCTGGTGTTGTCATGGTGATGTATTGAGTGACAGCTCTGTGTTGCCATGGTGATGTATTGAGTGACAGCTCTGGTGTTGCATGGTGATGTATTGAGTGACAGCTCTGGTGTTGTCATGGTGATGTATTGAGTGACAGCTCTGGTGTTGCCATGGTGATGTATTGAGTGACAGCTCTGGTGTTGTCATGGTGATGTATTGAGTGACAGCTCTGGTGTTGCCATGGTGATGTATTGAGTGACAGCTCTGGTGTTGCCATGGTGATGTATTGAGTGACAGCTCTGGTGTTGCATGGTGATGTATTGAGTGACAGCTCTGGTGTCGCCATGGTGATGTATTGAGTGACAGCTCTGGTGTTGCCATGGTGATGTATTGAGTGACAGCTCTGGTGTTGCATGGTGATGTATTGAGTGACAGCTCTGGTGTTGCATGGTGATGTATTGAGTGACAGCTCTGGTGTTGCCATGGTGATGTATTGAGTGACAGCTCTGGTGTCGCCATGGTGATGTATTTAGTGACAGCTCTGGTGTTGTCATGGTGATGTATTGAGTGACAGCTCTGGTGTTGTCATGGTGATGTATTAAGTGACAGCTCTGGTGTCGTCATGGTGATGTATTGAGTGACAGCTCTGGTGTCGCCATGGTGATGTATTGAGTGACAGCTCTGGTGTTGCATGGTGATGTATTGAGTGACAGCTCTGGTGTTGCATGGTGATGTATTGAGTGACAGCTCTGGTGTTGCCATGGTGATGTATTGAGTGACAGCTCTGGTGTCGCCATGGTGATGTATTGAGTGACAGCTCTGGTGTTGTCACGGTGATGTATTGAGTGACAGCTCTGGTGTTGTCATGGTGATGTATTGAGTGACAGCTCTGGTGTTGTCACGGTGATGTATTGAGTGACAACTCTGGTGTTGTCATGGTGATGTATTGAGTGACAGCTCTGGTGTTGCCACGGTGATGTATTGCGTGACAGCTCTGGTGTTGCCATGGTGATGTATTGCGTGACAGCTCTGGTGTTGCCATGGTGATGTATTGAGTGACAGCTCTGGTGTTGCATGGTGATGTATTGAGTGACAGCTCTGGTGTTGCCATGGTGATGTACTGAGTGACAGCTCTGGTGTTGCCATGGTGATGTATTGAGTGACAGCTCTGGTGTTGTCATGGTGATGTATTGAGTGACAGCTCTGGTGTTGCCATGGTGATGTATTGAGTGACAGCTCTGGTGTTGTCATGGTGATGTATTGACTGACAGCTCTGGTGTTGCCATGGTGATGTATTGAGTGACAGCTCTGGTGTTGCCATGGTGATGTATTGAGTGACAGCTCTGGTGTTGCCATGGTGACAGAAATCAGAGCGTTGCGTGTGAACACGATCTTACTGTAGTTCTAGACTAAATATCAACATGTGTTTACACATCTCACCTGCACAAAAACACATTCAGTGTTCCTCAAAATGAATAGAAAAAGTTACATGCAAACTCAGAATATAGATACAAACCTGCAATAACTAAATATGTTAAATAAGATATCATTTATGCATTTAATCCCATTTTATTAACCAATGTCCTTGCTACTGACCTTCGATGATCCAATTTATCCATACTAATAAGCAAAAATGACATTTGTGTTTCAGTTTTAGTTATTGCTGAATAGTGTTGAACTGTGTCATATTCTTCATGTGATTAGTTTGAGCAGGCGCCCTCTACTGTACAGACGTGAATCTACATTTCCTTCAGTCTGAGCCGGATTCACTTCACTTTTGGTGTGAAAGGGCTTTTACATTTGTAAAAGAATAACTTTTTATATTATAAACAAACAAGCAAGCCCTGCCCAGATTTAAAAAGTAACTCAAAAAGTAACATAACACATTACTGTTCCACAAAAATTAACTAAGTAACGTAATTAGTTACTTTTTCAGGGAGTAACACAATATTGTAATGCATTACTTTTAAAAGTAGCTTCCCGAACTGATTGTGACATGTATGTGAGAGTAATAAATGCAGGGTGGGTCTTGGTGCTGAGCATCGGTTGTTGATTGGATGTTTAGATGTGGGCGTGGCTCTCAAGCATGTATGCAGATGAGCGTGAGCTTGCAGGGGCGGGGTTACAGCAGACAAAATGATTGGACAAGTCTTGTATACGTCACCAGAGTGAAGACTGACAATAGGCCTCATCTATCAATCTAACGTAGAAACGAGCGCAGATCCGAGCGCACAAACCAACTTATGACAGGGTTCACGTGTGATTCATGAAACATTCGTATGCTGCCGATATATTTGGTCGACTGCGTTTTAGTTTGACGATGAATGGCTGAAATGTCAAGCAGCGCTAGAACTAATGTTGTTTGTGTGCGTGAGGCGCCAGCACGATCAGATGGGTTTATTCAAATAAAGATATAAAGAAAATGCATTAAAGAGGTCATCGGATGCACATTTTCCACAAGTTGATGATTCAATAGTGTCTTAATGAAAAGTCTATAACATACTTTGGTTATTTCTCAATGGTAGTGTAAAAAACACCTTTTTACCCTGTCAAAATCAGCTCTGTTTTCAGCAAGCCGTTTTTTTAGGCCATGTTGCTTTAAATGCTAATGAGCTCTGCTGACTCCGCCCCTCTCTTCCGTGACAAGCAGACTGTAAACTCCAGCCTGGCTAACTAGCACATTATTAGGAAAGGTGATTTGCAAAGATTCATAAAAAACCTTATACTCACTTCTTCTGTAGATGAAGCTGGATCACGAATGATTCACGCGAACATAGACACATTTAGGCAGATTCGGAGATCGGCGCATTCACTTCAAAGCGAAAGTAACATTAATCCTCTGTGTCTTCAGCAGCTCAGATGTCGGGAATAAATGACGACTGCTTTATTCATTATTACATCCAACAACTAAACACCTCAATCGCTTAATCAGAGACATCTTGTCTTCCCCTGCACCGGAGGCGGAGCTCTCAGCTCACTCAGGGGGGCGGGGCTAAGGTAAGTGGGAGGGGCCTGTACAGAACTACATCACTCCGACAGGAATCTCAGAACAGCCTGATTTGAGAAAGAGGATTTTATATCTTGGATCATTATAGGATGGATGTGTTCACACACATTTATGTGAAAAGTGAATTTTGCATCCGATGACCCCTTTAAGAGTGTCACAAAAACAAGCTTAGCCTATAGGCTACTTTAGTTTTTTTTCTCCTTTTGTTAAGAGAAATATATTTCGTGTAGTCTCATATATTTTAGACTTAATTTCTGTTTTTCTCTGTTCACAGAAGCGCTGCAGGTGCGTGATGCGACGATGTGTGAATCCTCACGGTCTGGTGTTTACGCTGCGCATATAAATAAAGCCCTGAACAAAAATTACATTCTAATCTTACTGGTTAACGATCGACTAATGAGCTGCGGTTGTCAGTTAGGAAAATAAACTAAATAAACAAAATGCGTTACTCCCAACACTGGTCAAAACATTTTTAAAAATGAAACATATGCATGGACGAATCATTCACAATGAGATCTATAACACACATTTAGACAATAACATTTCAATTCATGCTAACATTAAAAGGCAATATATATGTAGCACTGGCTTCATTCAAGCAGTCAAACCACAACAGCCCAGGGAGAAGTCATCATGCATGTGAACAATGATTCAGTGTCTGTTCACCTGTGCCAGGACCAGTTTGTTTAATCTGAAGTCAATCACTCCTCGGCCAGCGATGACCTCCTCCACTACAGCATCCCGCTTCATCTGGAGCAGAGAAACACACATCAACATCTGACCCGTATTCACAAAACACTGAGAGTTCTCCTAAACAGCAGTAAAGCTTTAAACTAAGAGTTTTCTCTTAAAACCTGTTCACAAAGCTGCTGAGACACACTTGTGCTGAGGAATAGAGAGCAGAGTAAAGGGGGCGGGGTTTACCTCACTGCTATGGATGATGTCAGCATGCTAATTAACTATGCACACAGTGATTGGCTGAGAGTCTCTATCAGAGATTTATTCATAGAAAGATTGTATATTATGTTGCCGTATTCAAATTTAGAAATGTGTGCTTCTTG
>CM049855.1:32481070-32531070 GCA_027422415.1 Schizothorax lantsangensis
TAACAGAATGCTCCAAATACACAGATATACGGACAGTGTTCTACAACAAAATACAGCAGATCCATCCCACATTTAAAACTCTTCCAGACCAGGAGAAACTAGCGTATCTGCTCGGAGAACACAAGACCTGCCGTGTGTTTGCTGCTCAATATGTGTCTCTCTGTCACCACAGAAGAGAAGACACTCCACCTGCCCTGAGCTGATGTTCCCAGCACATGTACATTATATTATGCCATATTACTTAAATGTATATTTTGCCTCTGTATATCTTATACTTTATCTATTTAATTTTATTTTTAACACATACTTACACTAGCCATTTATTTTGCATTACATGCTTAACACTTTTTTAAATATTTGTATTTTATTATTATTTTTCTTTCTGTTAATTCAAATGTGCACTATTTGTGAGCAGCCCAGCTGCAATTGCTTTGGCAATACAAATGTATAGCTTTTGTCATGCCAATAAAGCACACTTAAATTGAAAATTGAAATTGAGAGAGAGAGAGAGTGAGTGTGTGTGTGTGTGTGTGTGTGTGTGTGTGTGTGTGTGTGTGTGAGAGAGAGAGAGAGAGAGAGTGTGTGTGTGTGTGTGTGTGTGTGTGTGTGTGTGTGTGTGTGTGAGAGAGAGAGAGAGAGAGAGTGTGTGTGTGTGTGTGTGTGTGTGTGTGTGTGAGAGAGAGAGAGAGAGTGTGAGTGTGTGTGTGTGTGTGTGTGTGTGTGTGTGTGTGTGAGAGAGAGAGAGAGAGAGAGAGAGAGAGAGAGAGAGAGAGAGAGAGAGAGAGAGAGAGAGAGTGTGTGTGTGTGTGTGTGTGTGTGTGAGTGAGTGAGTGAGTGAGTGAGAGAGAGAGAGAGAGAGTGTGTGTCTCTGTGTGTGTGTGCGTGCGTGCGTGCGTGTCTCTCTGTGTGCGTGCGTGAGTGCGTGCGTGTCTCTCTGTGTGTGTGTGTGTGAGTGAGAGAGAGAGAGGGTTTCTGACAGTCAACCTGAAGAAAACCAACATTATGATCTTTCAGAAGAGACCCAGATCCCAAGGAACACAACACACATTTTCATTAGGCACGAACCAGATAGCACACACATCACACTACAACTACCTGGGTTTGAAAATCACATCCACTGGAAACTTTAATCATGCTGTGAATGAACTGAGAGATAAAGCACGCAGGGCCTTCTACGCCATAAAACGGCAATGTCCTATAGAAATCCCTATTAGAATTTGGCTGAAAATATTAGAATCAGTAATTGAGCCCATTGCACTATATGGCAGTGAGGTGTGGGGTCCGCTGACAAACCCAAGTCAAGATCTCACTAAATGTGAAAAACACCCGATTGAGACCCTGCATGCAGAACTCTGTAAAAATATACTACACGTGCACCGGCACACAACAAATAACGCATGCAGGGCAGAATTAGGCAAATATCCTCTAATCATAAAGATACAAAAAAGGGCCATTAAATTCTGGAAACATCTGAAGCTCAGTGACCCCCAATCATACCATTATAAAGCCCTGCAATACCAAGAGATGAGCAAAGAAAGCAAGCCCTTCCTCCATCTGATCCAGAGCTTCAGTCCTGATGCTTCACTAACATCTA
Source organism: Schizothorax lantsangensis (assembly GCA_027422415.1). Taxonomy (NCBI): domain Eukaryota; kingdom Metazoa; phylum Chordata; class Actinopteri; order Cypriniformes; family Cyprinidae; genus Schizothorax; species Schizothorax lantsangensis. The sequence continues at coordinate 32,482,665 of CM049855.1, forward strand.
CTGATGCTCTGACTCACAACATCAGAACCAATCAGATCACTGCACAAATCAAACAGAGTTACATCACTCATTGGCAAACCCAAACTCAACAACAGAGTAAAATGCAATGCTATCTGTCCCTAAAGAGAGAGTACAGTATGGCAGAGTACCTGTACACAGTGTCAGATAAGAAACTGAGAAGCACGTTGACCAGATACAGACTCAGCGGACACAAGCTGATGATAGAGACGGGCAGACACAGACAAACATGGCTGCCCCCCGAGCAGAGATTGTGTTCACACTGTGATCTGAATCAGACGGAAACAGAACTGCACTTCCTAACAGAATGCTCCAAATACACAGATATACGGACAGTGTTCTACAACAAAATACAGCAGATCCATCCCACATTTAAAACTCTTCCAGACCAGGAGAAACTAGCGTATCTGCTCGGAGAACACAAGAGCTGCTGTGTGTTTGCTGCTCAATATGTGTCTCTCTGTCACCACAGAAGAGAAGACACTCCACCTGCCCTGAGCTGATGCTCCCAGCACATCTAGATTATATTAAACCATATTACTCTGTTATATTACTTACATGTACATTTTGCTTCTGTAAATCTAATCCCTTATTTTTATTTTTTTCTAGTTTATATACTTGCATACATTAGTAATTAATTTTGCACTACTTGCTTAATACTTTTATATATTATTATTATTACAATTATTATTCTTTTTCTTTCTGTTAATACATATATGCACTATTTGTGAGCAGCCCAGCTGCAATTGCTTTGGCAATACAAATGTATAGTTTTTGTCATGCCAATAAAGCACACTTAAATTGTAATTGTAAATTGAGAGAGAGGGAGAGTGTGTGTGTGTGTGTGTGTGAGTGAGAGAGAGAGAGGGAGAGTGTGTGTGTGTGTGTCTCTGTGTGTGTGTGAGAGAGAGAAAGAGAGTGTGTGTGTGTGTCTCTGTGAGAGTGTGTGTGCGTGTCTCTCTGTGCGTGCGTGCGCGTGTGTGTGTGTGTGTGTGTGAGCTCAGACTGATTACCTGCAGCGCGACGCTCCTCCTGAAGAAACACGCCATGAGCCCAGCTCAGCTCAAACTGAGCAGAGCACGCGCTTCACCTCAGACACTGTCAACACTCCACGCCTTTTCAAAATAAAAGTCACCAGGCAGACTCTGCTCCCACTAGACATGAGCAATCGAATAGAAATCATTCAAATGAACGTGTTTTCAGTCATTGCCTCTGGACATATGTGTCCCTGGAGCACAAAAGCAGTCATAAGTAACACAGGTATATTTGTAGCAATATCCAACAATACATTGTATGGGTCAAAATTATCCATTTTTCTTTTATGCCAAAAATCATTAGGATATTAAGTAAAGATCATGTTGATATTTTTTAAATTTCCTACCGTAAATATATCAAAACTTAATTTTTGATTAGTAATATGCATTAAGAACTTCATTTGAACAACTTTAAAGGCGATTTTCCCAATATATATCAAACAATTAATCGCTTCCAAAATAAAAGTCTTTGTTTACATAGTATATGTGTGTATACTGTGTATATTGATTATGTATATATATAAATACAAACACATGCATGTATATATTTAAGAAAAATATGATATGTTTATATATTAAATATATTTATATATAACATAAGAATATAAATATATAACTGTATATACATGTAAATATTTTCAAAATATATACTGTATTTATATATACATAATATATACAGTACACATACATATATTATGTAAACAAAAACGTTTATTTTCGATGCGATTAATCGTTTGACAGCACTAATATATATATATATATATTTTTTTTCCAGATTGCAGATTTTCAAATAGTAGTATCTCAGCCAAATATTGTCCGATCATAACAAATGGCCCTTGTGACTGGTTTAGTGGTCCAGGGTCACATACGGACAGGTGATCTGGAGATTTGTCTGCAGTGGTAGAACACCTCGGGTGAGGTTGAACACAGTACAGTTAGCACAAGAGAAGGGTGGAGGGTTATTATGCTGCACAGATGAAGTCTTTAATATACTGCTGTACACCGAGCTACGAGTCTAGATTGAGAACTCTGGAAAGCACAGATAGATACACCTTTACAATCATTACATGGGAATAAAAATCTAGATGAAAGAGTTACAGTAAATTAAATAACTGGACTGTGTTCTCAGTGAAGTGAAACAAGTGGACAGTATGTGACCCGGATCCTGAACCCGGGTGAGAGATTTAATAAACAATGTGTCTGGAGAGGAATATCAGCTTTAATGAAATGTATTGAGTTTCCAGGCCATGTCTGACACACACTGGAACACAAAACCAGTCATAAGTGTTCAAAATTGAGATTTATACATCATCTGAAAGCTGAATAAATAATCTTTCCATTGATGTATGGTTTGTTATGATAGGACAATATTTGTAAATCTGGAATCTGAGGGAGCAAAAAAATCTAAATATTGAGAAAATCACCTTTAAAGTTGTTCAAATGAAGTTCTTAGCAATGCATATTACTAATCAAAAATTAAGTTTTGATATATTTACGGTAGGAAATTTACTAAATATCTTCATGGAACATGATCTTAATATCCTAATGATTTTTGGCATAAAATAAAAATCAATAATTTTGACCCATACAATGTATTGTTGGCTATTGTTATAAATATACCTGTGTTACTTATGACTGCTTTTGTGCTGCACACATTTGGATTAAAAAAGCAGGATTGTTATACTTGCAAGTTAGGGATTAGTTTAATAAAAAGTTAAATGTATAATAACGAGCGATGATACTTTGATCACAACATTTATAATGCATATTTAAAAGAGGACAATAAGAGGTTGGTATCAATATTATATGGGTATATACAAACCACTAAAAACATACGTCAAACTATGTAAAACAGAAATGGGAGAAAGAGTCAGACTCTCAAATAACAGAGAAAGACTGGACAGATATACACTATATTGCCAAAAGTATTGGCACCCCTTCTAATGAACAGGTTTGACTACTTTAGTAATTTCTATGAGTACAAATCTTAATGTTAAAGCATATAATGATATTCTAGGAAATTGTGTGCTTCTAATATTATAGCAACAGTTTGGACTCTTTTCTATTCTAACATGACAATGTCTCTGTGTATAAGACAAGGTTCAAAAAGAAAATGATTGATTGAGTCAGTGTGGAAGAACTTGACTGGTCTGCATAAAACCAAGTCCTAATCCCAGTTTAACACCTCTGGTGTGACTGTAAATGCAGACCTTGAGACAAAAACTCATCACCAAACACCAATGACTTGTACATATGGGTTCAGTCATTTTAGACACTTACAAAACTGTTGCTACAGAGATTGAAATACAATTTTTAAATACATGAACTATATTTGCATCGTTGTTGCCACAGATTTGGACGTGCATCTTTCTGTTCTAAAGAAGGGGTGCCAATACTTTTGTCTATATAGTGTATGTACAAGTCATTGGTGTTTGGTGATGAGTTTTTGGCTCAAGGTCTGCATTTACAGTCACACCAGAGGTGTTAAACTGGGATTAGGGCTTGTTTTATGCAGACCAGTCAAGTTCTTCCACAACCTGTTCATTAGAAGGGGGCGATCCAATACTTTTGTCTATATAGTGTATGTGCTAGACAGGCAAACACAACAAACTCAAGATCCTCTGAGAGTTTGGATGGAAGGATTTAATAAGACTCTGTGTAACTCACAAATTAATAGCAATACACAGGTGAACAGAGTCTTGGTCTTTGTTGGAGGCAATGTGGAACCTCAATGGCTAACAATTCACATTTTCTGGACATGTTCAAAAATACATTACTGGCACGAAGTGGCAGCTGAAATTGAAAAATATTAGGGGAGGAGTTGGATTTTTCATTCATTACACTGTACCTAAAACAGTTCTAGACAGTGATAAATAATTATTAAAAACACTTTTAGCAAGCAGTCGGAAAGCCATAACTCATAAATGGTTTCTGGTTGACCCTCCCAACAAGAGACCAGTGGTTGAATTGTAAATGAAATATACTTTATGGAGAGATTTACATCTATGGTTAGACTTAACTTGGAAAAAAATGTATTAAGTATTGCTATAAATGGATTGTGTTAAGATTAATTGCTATACTTTTCCCATGTTACACTAAATATTTAGATTGAATTATAGAATTTCATTATAAAAATTGTATATAAAATTATAATTTGATGAGGACAGCACTGCTTCATTAACAGCGTTTTTACATTAATATCTACAATTCTTCTGTCATAATGATTAGTGAAGTCTAAATGTGGCATTTTATGTTAAAATAGCATTAAAAATAATTAGTTTTTGGCTTCACAAGGCGTTAGCTGATGGACTAGAGTCGTGTGGATTACTGTGATGTTTTTATCAATTTTAATATTTGGGTGAACGGTCATATTCAGTTCTATATTGTAACCTATATTTCAAACCACTAAAGTTTGACAAAAATCAAGTAATTTGCATTGCTGGATATTTCGGTTGTTTGTGTTTTAATTATATTTATGAAATATTTAATGTACATTTTATATTTTAGTTGTATTGTATTACCATCTTAGAGATAAAACATACTTTGTATATTAATTATAAAAGTATTAGTATCAATATACTAAAGATTGATTGGTTCCTGTGTGGACTGAGACACTATTACAACTAAAGGCTGGTTTGAGTCCACTTTGAAGTCCAGGTAAAGTCAAAGTGAAGACTTCTTGCTGTTCATTTCGACACTAAAAAGTGTTGGAGCTCTTAATATTGAAGTCTCCAAGTGCACCAGATTAATGCATTTAACTTTAAACATGTCATATTTTCTCCCAGAAGTGCATGACCCCAGACTCCACTATACAGGGTCCAGCAGACACGGTCTAACAAAATCCTGTGGGAAACACTGGGTTTAGTTGCCAGCAATAGTTCATTCTACCCAATGAAACCCAATGAGACCCAATGAAACCCAATGAGACCCAATGAATCCCAATGAGACCCAATGAATCCCAATGAGACCCAATGAATCCCAATGAGACGCAATGAATCCCAATGAGACGCAATGAATCCCAATGAGACGCAATGAATCCCAATGAGACGCAATGAATCCCAATGAGACGCAATGAATCCCAATGAGACCCAATGAAACCCAATGAAATCCAATGAGATGCAATGAATCCCAATGAGACCCAATGAATCCCAATGAGACCCAATGAAATCCAATGAGACCCAATGAATCCCAATGACCCAATGAAATCCAATGAGACCCAATGAATCCCAATGAGACCCAATGAAATCCAATGAGACCCAATGAATCCCAATGAGACCCAATGAAATCCAATGAGACCCAATGAATCCCAATGAGACCCAATGAAATCCAATGAATCCCAATGAGACGCAATGAATCCCAATGAGACGCAATGAAACCCAATGAATCCCAATGAAACCCAATGAGACGCAAAGAATCCCAATGAGACCCAATGAAACCCAATGAGACCCATTGAATCCCAATGAGACCCAATGAGACCCATTGACTACGTTTACATGGACATCAGTAATCTAATTATTTACCTTATTCTGAATAAGACAATATTATGATTAAGGTGTTTACATGAGTTGCTTTTAGAATAATCCTTTCATGTTCCCGTTTTACATGTTATAGTACATAGATCGATTAATGGCATGCGTCATTACGTCATCACACGACGTAATCTGACGTCCCCTCCAGAATTTCACATATAAACATAGTTCGTCTTCGTGATGATGCCATATACAGTTTTGGGTGTTTCATTTTTAATATTATGAAAGCTTCAAGTGCAGTTACTTATTCGTGCATACAGACAATGGCGGCACTGAAGCTCTTTTATTTGCCGTCAAACGGTTGATCATCACTGCCGTGTGTGTGTGTGTGAGAGAGAGAGAGTGTGTGTGTGTGTGTGTCCTGTCGCAAAATGCGGTGAAAAGTCCTACACGACGGTAAAAGTGTGATTAAGGTGTTTACATGTCTGTACCGCACTTCAATAATGCGACTAAAGTAGGAATACTCCACGTCTTAATTAAATTTGTGTTTACTTCGATTATGACTTTAGTCGGATTAAGGTAATCTAAAATCTCTGTTTACATGGTAGACTCTTAATCAGAGTATTGTCTTAATCGTATTAAAATCGGAGAATTGATGTCCATGTAAACATAGTCAATGAGACCCAATGTTTTGTTGAGACCCAATGAGAGGCACTGACCCAATGGTTCACCCCCAATGAGACTCAATGAGACCCAATGCTCCCAATGGAAACCCAATGAGACCCAATCATCCCAATGATCTAAAATGAGACCCAATGCCCACTTGAACCCAATGAATCCCAATGAAAATGAGAGACCCAATGAACCCAATGAGACCCAATGAATCCCAATGAGACCCAATGAATCCCAATGAGACCCAATGAAACCCAATGAGACCCAATGAATCCCAATGAGACCCAATGAATCCCAATGAGACCCAATGAGACCCAATGAATCCCACCCAATGAGACCCAATGAATCCCAATGAGACATGAGACCCAATGTCCCAATGAGACGTCCAAGAGCCTGTCGAGAGTGAGCAGTGCTCAAGTGTGTAACTTCTGTTCATCGATTCAGCTTCACTTGTTGTTTTGTTGGTTTAGGCACTGACTGGTTCACCCAGGCTCAATCCTGCTCAGGAAACCCACATCATCTGATCTAAAGTGCACTTAACAGTTAAAGAGAGAACGAACACCAGTTATGTAAACATTTTATTTGTATACTTTCCCAACATAAGTCATTTAAACTACAGGAGCAGTAAAACCATAATGCAGAGGAAAGGGGCAAAAAAAATAAAAATAAATACAAAGCATGAAAACAGCATTTGTATTTGATTTGTACATGAAAACTCTAGATGAAAGCCAGGATGTATTTACACAACGCTATGAACAGCAGTCTCCTCACTTTTATCATGGCAATCAACGTCATTTGCAGCGAATAAAAGGCATTTTACAAAATCAAACAAGGATGAAATGACAGGTGACTGTATAAAAGGCATGGTCAAAGCCTAATAAATACCCAGGGTTCAGTAAGAGACACAAGAGCCAGTGATTGAGTAATAGTTGCAGGAAGCACTGAGCCGTGGTTACGCACTGACAGAAGCCTGACACACTCTCTGTGTCCAGCGGGGAAACATGTGATTGGCACTGCTGGAGACCCAGAGTATCAGGAGCTCATCACACACTGGAGATCCACCGCAGGACACCGCTCAGGACACATCTGCAGAACAGCAGCAGTCATGAGACAAACACAGCCAGCACAACCACCCCAATCTTTAGCCAAATAACACACAATCAATTGTACTGACATTGTAATGACATTTCTGGCAACCAGCGGCGAGCGAGAGGTGCGCAGCACACATGTGGGGACTAGGGGTGTGCGATATTGACAAAAAATTATATCTCGATATTTTCGATAACGATGATCAGACGATATTTTGCCGAGTGTGTTATTGTGCTGATATCTGTCTACCGTGGACAGCTGCAGGTTTTGATATTCTTCATATTCTGTGTAGTTCACATCAGTGATAGAAATTGCAATGTAAGAATTTTACTCAAAATATATATAATAAAAAAAAATTAAAAAAAATTCATAATTTCATATTTTTAAAAAATATATATTTTGAGTCAAATTCTTACATTCAATCAGTCAATTAGAATAATAAGACATTTAGGCTGTTACCAAACAAATGAAACCAGTATCAGCAAAATTAATCTTTGCAGAAGCTGCATCTGAATGGTATTTATATGTATTTACACACTGTTTAATGCAGCTCAGAGGGACACGGAGTGCTTTATCCTGCAGTTATTTTAAACATAAAACACTGAATACTGATATCTGAAATTATTTAAATAATAAAAGATACTCTGAATGTGAAATTAAAACCTCCAGTAGGTGGCAGCAAGTCACTGTTAATAAGTGAGTCATTGTGACTTGAACCGAATCATTTAAACGGTTGATTCATTCAGGAACAAATCATTTAAACGGTTGATTCATTCAGGAACGAATCATTTAAACATTTAAACGATCATTTAAACATTTGATTCATTCAGGAACGACTCATTTAAACGGTTGATTCATTCAGGAACGACTCATTTAAACGTTGATTCATTCAGGAACGAATCATTTAAACATTGATTCATTCAGGACGAATCATTTAAACGTTGATTCATTCAGGAACGACTCATTCATAAACGAATCATTTAAACGTTCATTCATTCAGAACGAATTTTAAACGGTTGATTCAGGAACAAATCATTGAATCATTTAAACGGTTGATTCTTGATTCATTCATTCAGGAACAAATCATTCATTCAGAAACATTTAAACGGTTGATTCATTCAGGAACGAATCATTGAAACGGTTGATTCATTCAGGAACGAATCATTTAAACGGTTGATTCATTCAGGAACGAATCATTTAAACGGTTGATTCATTCAGGAACAAATTTAAACATTGATTAAACGAATCATTTAAACGGTTGATTCATTCAGGAACGAATCATTTAAACGATTGATTCATTCAGGAACGAATCATTTAAACGGTTGATTCATTCAGGAACGAATCATTTAAACGGTTGATTCATTCAGGAACGAATCATTTAAACGGTTGATTCATTCAGGAACGAATCACCGTCATGTTGCTCAGAGACACTAAACAGTGCTGTGACTGTTTGGAATAATTTTTTGTCAACAAAAACAGGCAATATAGTGTCTAAATCGTAAGTGTCTTAATATTAACTTATTGTTTATTGAACTGTTGTATAAAATCAATATCACATTTGTAATCGTGCTTATTTTTGAAGAAAAAAAAGCACTCTTTGTGCGATTTTAACTATATGAAATTATATATATACATATTTTCTGCCCCATATCTTTAATTTTGTGATCATTCTTAATGCATTTTAATAGACTGAATCATGCAGTGAAAGAGCACACTCTATGCGCTCTAGTCTAGACTTCATCACGTAATGTAAGCGTGCACTACATAGGTGTTTTGTTTGGTTTTTGCAAAATACTCGATAATGTCAAATTGCACATCGTTAAAACAACAATTATTATCGCATACGATATATATCGCACACCTCTAGATGCACCCCAATTATTCGGACGGAAATAGCAAAAAAAAAATTGCTCTTTTTGTGTTTGGCCAAATAAGCCAAATATTTTTATGATATTTAAGGTGATGAGTGCGACAAACGTCTTCCCAAATTCGTAATGAGAATCATCTATAAATCTGCTGTTGTCCACAAAAAGAAGTGCAATTTTACTGTTGTTCTTTAAAATAAAATAATAAAGTAATGCAATAATATTAATAATTCCAACAACTCTAATACATTTATTATAACACAGTGTTCAAATTGGAATCTGCGTTATTTTCTGTTTTAAAAGAATTCTCTTCTGCTCAGCAAGGCTGCATTTATTTGTAATGTATGCATAATATTGTGAAATATTATTATAATTTTAAAGAACTGTTTTGTATGTGATTGTCTGTTAAAATGTAATTGATTGCTGTGATCAAAGCTGAATTTTCAGCATCGTTATTCGTCTTTTTTTGTTTTTAGCCAAATCACAAACCTGATTCAAGAAAAATTGCCATTTTTTTATTAATTTTTATATTTAATAAACTTATTAATTTTAAGTTAAATTATGCTATGTTGGTATAATGTCTGCTAGAATGTTAAAAAAAATATTAAGTGTTAAGTAAAGATATTTAAATAGTTGTTTTCTAACCGATCTTTGAAAGCAAGACAAAATAATAAAAAGCCTAATATGGTTATTTAATTTATGCAATGGTGAAAATAATAATAAGACGAGTGCATACGTACAGCTGGCCGGCTGCTCCCCGAACCGCCTCATCAACTGGTCATGGGTGAACTTCACGAAAGCATCGTATTGTTCTGCAAAGGCAAGCAGTAAAGGACTCGGTCAAACACAGAAAGCCTCCACAGGACAGCAGATGTTGTGTTTGGGGACAGATACCTGCGAGTTTGGTGGTCAGGATCTCGTCGTACTCCTCACGCACCTTCTCCTCGCGCTCCTTCAGCAGACGCTCACAGATCATGCCCACCTGCTTCAGCGTGAACAGCGGCTGCTCGCGTCTGGAGGGGGACGCCGAGCCAGAGGACGCACCTGGAACACATCAAGAGCAGCAGTGAACCAGCGTGACAGCGTCTCATTACACACAGATCTCCCTGTGAAGCAGAATCAAAGAGCTTGAGTGACAGGAGATCTGACCAATCAGGAGAGTGGATTCACTTCGGCGGACTTAAACTTGACAGTGTTCTGATGTTCATTCATGTTTATTTTGTGCTTTAAAGGGGTCATATGATGATGCTAAAAATAACATTATGTTGTGTATTTGGTGTAATGCAGTGTTTATGTGGTTTAAGGTTCAAAAAACGATTTTTACAAAACTCATCGTTCTGAAAAGTGTGCTCTGATTGGCCAGCTATCCAGTGCGTTGTGATTGGCCGAATACCTCAAGCGTGTGACGGAAATGTTACGCCCCTTACCATATTTGGAAACACAGCGTCTCCACGACAACAATACTACAGTGAGAATAAAGGTTACGCCTTCATTCTCTGTGTAAACATTTGGGCGGAGTTATGCAAATCTTCCCACACAGTGATGTAGACATGTGGGGCGTGTTTGAATGAGGCTTTTAGGAGGCGTGGCCGAGTCTTAACGTTGATAAAGAATATCTCTTTGGGTTTGAGACTTTAGTCTTTGTAACTTTAGGGATCTCATCTATGAACAATCAGCTTGTAACACTAAAGAGAAAGAAACACTTGAAATCATATCAAGTAAATATGAAAATACGATCGGTTCACGTGCCGCTTGAACTGAGGCAATACAGCGATCTGTCATGACACATAAAAAGTAGGCTATTTATTGATTGAATTTCTTTAAAAAAAAAATAATAATAATACAAAATTTGAATTCTTGTCTGTCGGTATGTTGTCACTTTCCTCTTTGCTTCACAATGTATTGAATCTTTTGTACATTTTAAAGCTAAATTCATCTGGTGTACTTTGAGAGCTCAATATTAAGAGCTCTAACTAATGTTTAGTGTGCAAACTGAACAAAGAATTGACTGAATAGTACCTTAACTTTAACCCTCTTTTTAGTTGTGATAGTGTCTTTAGTCTTTTAGGAAGCCAAACCATTAGACTGTAATAATAATCATTTATATCATTGTTTTATTACTATTCCTATGACAGTAATAGCCATATACTATTGCAACAAATGAAAATGAATATTTCATAGGTATATTATTTTTGCTTTACACTACAGCAGGGAAATTATGATACTTATCCTGATTTCTACACTTGCATGAGACAAACCCTTGAGCTTTTATTTTGATACCTTCAGTGAAAACAGGTTTACAAATGAGTCATTACAAATTTAGTGAAATGCTGTAATTATCTGATTGTTAGAAATTATGCAAATGTGTTAAAGCATACTGGTGGCCGTTGCGTTCCCAAGCGCGCACTAAACTCACAGCACATGACGTGCTTTCAGAGAGCAGCATTTAATACACAGTTCGCTGACAAGCTACGCAATATTGATTCATCTGTGATTATGAATGTGATATTGCGTAGCTTGTCAGTGATCTACGGCTCTGTGTATTAAATGCCGCTCCATCTGAAAGCACGTGAAGGAGATTTACTACTAATCACAGAACCGGCTTTACTGATGAGATCGTCGCATGCGATTTATCATGCAGCCCTACGCACATGCAATAAGAGAGTGTGAATGGAGCCGTTCTGAGGCGCGGAAAGCACCAGATCATGAGCTGATCGTGTCAACAAAGTGTGTGCTTTGCTTTGAAACAGACTTGATAAAAGGATTAAGCCGTATTTTGCTTTCGGTTTCAGTTTATTTGACAGATACTTTGCCAAAGCAATGGAGCAAAACACACCGTTAAGGACTTTTATGTTATAATGAGAAGTTTAAGTATATTTTTTGTTTGTTATGAAACCGTGGCAGGCCGAGAAATGTTTGGATTAAACGAGGGCAGGACAACATCAAGGAGTGACCGCTTCACAGCAACTGACAGAGGCCCATCGGCACTTTGAGGACGCTCCCAAACCAGCAGGAGCCACACAGATGTGAGGAGCAGTGAAGGGTTTGTGTTGATGGAGGAGTGAAGGGTTAGGCCTCGATCACACCGAACATTTTTTGCAGTGAGAGACGCATTTTTTGCAGTGTTTTCTATTGGCAGTGAGTGTTTTGCACGCTGTTTATGTGGCCCGGGCGCCTCGCGTGTTTACAGGAGCGCTCCGAGCGCCTGAAGTTTAAAAAAAAGCAACTCTGAGCTAGGGATGCGCGGTATACCGGTACTGGAAAAATACCGGTATTTATTATATTTCAAACGGTACGATATCATAATTTTGCTCAATTCGGTATTTCATACGCTGCTGTTGCAAAGTGCACCTGTAGGTTGCAGTGCTTCCCAAATTTCTGCGCAACCGGTAAATGTGACAACAGAACAACACGGTGGATCAAACAGATTAAACTATCAACGCACCCGAAATGAATAAATAAAGAGAACAGTAGAAGTGAAATATGGCATTACTTTGCATACAAAACAGATGACCGTGAAGGAACTGCCCTTACTGCACCTGAATGCAAGCATTGCTATAAATCATGTGTTGCCACACAGGAGGGAACACATCAAATTATAGCGCTTGTGTTGTGATGCTGTACCTGGCTGTGAGGCTGTGCTGCTGATGGAGGAGTGTGGAGGGTTTGTTAGGGTTGGTTAGGAGTGTAGGGTTAGTGTTGTGATGCTGTACCTGGCAGTGCTGCTGTGCTGCTGATGGAGGAGTGAAGGGTTTGTACTGATGGAGGAGTGAAGGGTTTGTACTGATGGAGGAGTGTGGAGGAGTGCAGGGTTAGTGTTGTGATGCTGTACCTGGCAGTGAGGCTGTGCTGCTGATGGAGGAGTGAAGGGTTTGTACTGATGGAGGAGTGTGGAGGAGTGCTGGGTTGCTGTTGTGATGCTGATGGACCTGGCAGTGAGCTGTACCTGTGCTGCTGATGCTGGAGTGAAGGGTTTGTACTGATGCTGGGAGGAGTGCTGAGGAGGAGTGTTGTGATGCTGTACCTGTACCTGGCTGTGAGGCTGTGCTGCTGATGGAGGAGTGAAGGGTTTGTACTGATGGAGGAGTGCAGGGTTAGTGTTGTGATGCTGTACCTGGCAGTGCTGCTGTGCTGCTGATGGAGGAGTGAAGGGTTTGTACTGATGGAGGAGTGCAGGGTTAGTGTTGTGATGCTGTACCTGGCAGTGAGGCTGTGCTGCTGATGGAGGAGTGAAGGGTTTGTACTGATGGAGGAGTGTGGAGGAGTGCAGGGTTAGTGTTGTGATGCTGTACCTGGCAGTGAGGCTGTGCTGCTGATGGAGGACGGTGGCTGTGAGTCGAGGGGGCAGCAGGAGTCTGTCTGCTGGAAGCTACTCTCCAGATGTCTCCTCTTCTGCATGCGCTTGTACTCCTGCTTGATGTTGCTCAGGATTTGCTCTGGAAGACAGAAGTAAAACATTAGTAACAAACCTTCTACAGTGACTCAGAGCACAAGTACTGCTGGGATATTCTCAAACTGTTTATACCAGTTTGTCCAAAAGTAACACGATTGTTTCCAAATCACCTGATACGACTGACAGTGACAGTAATTAATCAGAATAAATCCAGTCTTATTTCAGATTCTGAAAGTACCATTTAATAAACTTTGCAATCCAATGCAAACAGTTCTTTAAGAAACTAGTAACTGGCTACAGAGTTATGAGCTCTGCACATCTCCCTTATTCAACACACCTGATTCAGATCATCAGCTCATTGAGAGAGAGCTCCATGAACTGAGCTGTGTTAGATGAGGGAGACAGAGCGAGGGTCCCCAGGATTAGGGCCCTGCTTACAGCTGGTTAGTGGAGGACCGATACTGGTTTTTTTGACAGCACATTGAGTGGCCGATGGCTGATATAAAGCCAATATAATTTTATGTATTTTAATTAATTTAAGAAATCATTTTAAAATGGATTGAAAAAATAAATACAAAATAAAAGTATTTTTCAAAAAAAAAAAAAATTCATAAAAATAATTAAAAAGGAAGTAAACACTGTAACCAACAGAGCACTCAGTGTTCAGAGAAGTTTGTGTGCATTCATTGGGAATCATATTTTCAAATAAAGGTAACGCTGATTTTACATACAGCACACGGTGGAAATTACATGAATATGGCAGTGGGCAAATGCATAAAGCGCAGCATAGTTTGAAAAAGTTTGTGGATCGCGTCTCAAGTGAAGCTGAACTCTCCTGCTGTCCGTATTCAATCCTGACCGTCACACAGAGAACACACGATCATGCAGGATACGGTAAATGTTCATTCATTCAAAGATTTGTTTCAATTATATAAATGCATATTTGCTGAATGCAAGAGGGAGAATGTGAGCGCTGTGTGCTCAGGTGCTGCTGTTATCAGCGCCGTCAAAATAAAAGTCCCGCCTCGAACACATCGGCCGATGCCGATATTTGAAAAATGCCAAATATCAGCCGAAATATCAGCCTTAGCAATATATCGGTCAACCATTAAGTGTCCCCAACTGAGCAAGCCAAAAGAACACGCGTTAATACCTGGTGTAAACCAATTATGGAGTGACATCAGGAACCATGTGTGTCCTGAATAAGTACAACAGAAAGACATCTGTCTGCTCTGATCGCTCACACCTGTAACACCATCATTAATGTGAGAATGTTAAGCCATCACTTCAACAGTTATCCTTAATTCACAACTCATTCGTTTACATTATTAGAAGGTAAGGGGTGTAACGGCACACGCATTTGTACCGAACATTTTCAGTTTGGTACATGTGTAGCGAACAATTACAGCGTTGCTATAACCACTGCACGAGTGTGGCTTATCTCCAGTGCACTTCAGTACTGGTCTGCGCTGGACTGTAGTCACGTCCAGTGTTCATTTTGGCAGGCATTTTTGATTTAGTCTTAGTCTTTTTCTTGAGACAAAAATGCTTAATAGTCTTAGTCACATTTTAGTCGACGTAAAGTCATCGCATTTTTTGTCAACTTTTAGTCAAACTGCAGTTACCAACATTTATTTCAGTAGCTATTTTTATATGTAGTATTCAAACAAAAATAGCCATTCATTCTTCTCACTTTAGACCAAATCAATTAAAATATATGAGAAAATTGTATTGAATTTGGAAAAACTGGAATTAATTTATTCTTTGGTAGAAATACAAATTAAACTCATTTTTCAGATACAGTAGGTTTACTTAAGTATACATTTAACATCTTTCGTTGGTTAACATTGATGACACAGATAGGTATTTATTTAGGAACGCTGTCCCTTTAAGACGGAAGGTATGCATGTAATACTGGCACGCATTGAGTTTTCACCTGTTATACGCTCATTTAAGCCATAACCGACTGTATTTACATGAGATACTCTACAGACATATGGAGCTGTGTGTGTATTTGAGCGCTAACTGAGAACTGATCGCTCGCTGTAGGAGAACTGAAGAAGTGGAGAGAGAGAGAGAGAGGAGAGAGAGAGTGTGTGTGTGAGAGAGAGAGAGAGAGAGAGAGTGAGAGAGAGAGAGAGAGAGAGTGTGTGTGTGAGAGAGAGAGTGTGTGTGTGTGAGAGAGAGAGAAGAGAGAGAGAGAGAGAGTGTGTGTGTGTGTGTGTGTGTGTGAGAGAGAGAGAAGAGAGAGAGCGAGAGCAAGAGAGAGAAGAGAGAGAGAGAGTGTGTGTGTGAGAGAGAGAGAGAGAGAGCGAGAGTGTGTGTGTGAGAGAGAGAGAGAAAAGAGAGAGAGTGTGTGTGTGAGAGAGAGAGAGAGAGAGAGAGAGAGAGTGTGTGTGTGTGAGAGAGAGAGAGAAGAGAGAGTGTGTGTGTGTGAGAGAGAGAGAGAGAGCGAGAGAGCGAGAGAGAGAGCGAGAGAGAGAGAGAGAGAGAGAGAGAGAGAGAGTGTGTGTGTGAGAGAGAGAGAGAGAGCGAGAGAGAGAGAAGAGAGAGAGAGAGTGTGTGTGTGAGAGAGAAGAGAGAGAGCGAGAGCGTGTGTGTGTGTGAGAGAGAGAGAGAGAAGAGAGAGAGTGTGTGTGTGAGAGAGAGAGAGAGAGAGAGAGAGCGAGAGAAGAGAGAGCGAGTGAGCGAGAGAGTAAGAGAGAGAGAGAGAAGAGAGAGAGAGAGAGACAGAGCGAGAGAGAAGAGAGAGAGAGAGCGAGAGCGAGAGCGAGAGAGAGAGCGAGAGAGAAAGAGCACTTATATCAGCGTGATTCAGTCTATCCCGCCTTCATAAACTTTAAGTTATTCGACAACGAATTGTGACTCCCGGGAAAAACGTGACGTCTGGTCACTCAGTCCCTGACCCTTCAGGTGCTGAGGCCATTGTTTCAGATCGCTAGTTCATGTTTTGTTAGCCTTTCTGTCCGCTGCTGTCATACTGACACTAGATATACAAACACCCCTCATCTGATTGCAATCCAATGACAGAGACGCACATTTCGAAACACAAGACAGTAATTTAGTCTATAGGATGTGTTTTGAATGTCCGGTAGTCCTCAAATAACATTGTAGTCCCGTCTCGTCTTGTTAACGAGACATTTCGTCATAGTTTTTATCATCAGATATTAGTTTTAGCTCATCAACGTCTCGTCTCAGTCACAGAAAAAAGGTTCATTGACGATTATTTTTCGTCGTCGTCTTCGTTAACGACATTAACACTGGTCACGTCTGTCTGAGTTACTGGAACTGTGTGAACTAGCGGGACTACTCACCTTAATGTTGATCTTAAGGCTAATTACTTAACACAAAATGTCCTGCTCAACTTGCAATTTAATGGCAGAGAATGGTGACTTGAGGGTTTTTTGGAAGCGGATGCATATCCGTCGTGACGTATACTCCAAGCATTCTGAAGGTATACTGTGTGTTTGGTGAGAAACAAACTGAGACGGCAAGTTATTATAGTTTATGAAAATCTCACGTTGTGGTCCTGTGTGCGAGCGCACAGCAGCTCACGCCACGCACAAGTGCATATCCTTTTGAGATATCAATTATAATAAAACAAGACTACAGCAGAAAGGGGCGTTTAATTCCTGCCCACGTGTAGAAATCAAATATTCAAGGAGCCGGTTTTACATTTTTCCACTTTCAATATTAAATCAAAAAATGATACATGCATTAATGATACATGCATTAATGATACAAATGATACATGCATTAATGATACATGCATTAATGATACTACCTCAGGCAGTTCGTTAATATCCACAGCTCGTTAGTTTGACAAATGAAGAGCATTTCGCCAAATATTAGGCTATATACTCATATTATACTTTACCTGTTATTGATGTCTCTATTTAATGTGTTCAAATACATCGGTTATGAAACAAGTTATGACAGCTACTGTGTAAATGAATATATTTAAACAACAAAGTAATTTTATAATTAATAAGTTAACTGCATTATGTGCAGTTTGCATACAATAAAAAGCTGTCAGCATCACATCATCATGGGAGTGGGCGGAGCTAAAGTGCTCTTTGGGCGTGGTTTGCTTGAGTACAAGCAACTGTGATTGGAGAATTCCTAACAGAATCATGGGAAATGTAGTTAGTTTTCACACGATTATTAAAAAACAAATAACGAGGGCTTCATAAAAAGCACATACCATCGATCAACGACCTCGTAGCTCATAACACATCAGTCCTTCTCCTTATGGAGAAAACAACGGTGATTTTACTTCCGGAAGCCGTCCTTTGCGCTATCGTGCCGTTCACAAACAATAACGCTACCACAGCGTTCACTCACACCGATGATAACCGTGTGAAAACGGTCCAATCGTACTTCACAGGCCAAATAACGACAACCAAAGCCTAGTGGTTATTAACGTTACATTTCCGCCTCTCTGTAAAGATCGCAGCGAGTTAGCATTTAGCAACATCCCAAGTTCGTTACAATCTGATGATAAACTATCATTTCGACCTGATTATTGTAATATTGCTGTGTAAATAAGAGTATGGGCGATCAGAGAGGCAAGGTTTGCTATATAGAGTCGAGTGTTTATGCGGAGGAGATGACAGGACAGCAGCTTTCGCGTGATTTGAGCGGCTAGAGTCGTGATGGTTTGCTCTAGTGGAGCTCGACAGACCTGTGGTGAGGGCTGAAGACACTCTGCCGAAGGGCGAGGGCTCCATGCGCAGGTATTTCTGCGGAGAGGCGCCGGAGCTGGACGGAGACATGGGCGCACATCTCCTCCTCTTCGGAGACGCCGGGTTCATCAGAGGATCGAAATCCATAGTCCTTTTAAGAGTGGCTCCACAAGCCATTATATCGAGGGTTGTGTTTGATTACAAAAGGAAGTAATCCGCGAGAGACCCGCTCCTGCTTTGATCTCAAGGGAACGCGACTCGATCGCTTCGTTTTTATTTAAACTCTGCGTTGCGCTCGCGGCCAAAACCTTGTCTGAGGACACACAAACGCGTAGATGCGGTGAGAAACGCAGGTGTGGTGTCGACGCTCCTCAGGAAAGCACCGATGATGTCGGATTGCGCCGAGATCGCGTCGGACGCCTCTTCAAAGAGCGCTAGCCGGCTAACAAATATGGCGTGGAAACAAAACATTCGACGAAGCCGCTTCTCTGCGCATGCGCGGAGGCTTTCAGGGCGAAGCCGGTACTTGTAGTTTTGGCGAGACTCTTCCTCGTACGCGATTCCTGTCAAGAGCGCATAAAACAACTACAAAACCCACAACCCCCCGCGCGCAGATATCTCAAATGAAGTCGCTCATTGGTTGATTTGGATTGTTTGTGGATTTGAAAAAAGCCTCAATATATCTCCTCCCATCAACTCGGAAGAGCTCAAACATGTACATTAATACGTCAAACAACTCTAAACCTTACTGATATAGAACAGATGCACACACTTATCTTCATTTCATTATAATACATTTCAAAACAGCATGTACAGCTTTCCTTTCATTGAAGGCCCATTCGTTATATACACACACACACATATATATATATATATATATATATAACTTTCCCCTTTTGGACATGCACTGTATTCATTTACTAACTGCTTGTTTTCTTTCACCAAAAAAAAAAACTAACACTAGCTTCTCTATTCTTTTTGTATTATATATTTGTTTTCCTTTTATTTATTGTACAATTAACAAATACAGCTACACTGCGCATCCATTCAGATGAACTGAAAAATAAAATGCTAATAATATTATAATAAATTATAGTAACGCCGCATTTTATTGTCAGTAACGGTAACGGCGTTGTAACGGGGGAAACAGTAATTAGTTTGATTACTCGTTACTGAAAACAATAACGCCGTTATTCCCATCACTGCTTATAAATGATTAAATACAAAATCAATAGTAGTTATTAAGATTGATGTGGTTTGGAATTGGTAAAATGTGCTTGGAAAAAAAATGTGCTCAGAATATCAACGTGCCTAATAATTATGCATGCACTGTATGTATTTCAACCCGTTGACCAAGCTATACATGACACGAGTTGTGGTCTCATTGGCACAAATTAATTTAGATGAGATTATATGATTAGATAGTATTGTATTGATCCCAGATTGATTCCACTCTTGAATGTCACAGACTTCCGAAGCTTTGTTTGGTCACATGCTTTCTCAAACCATCCTCTGCTCTGCCATGATTGGTCAGGTATGGTGGAGAAAACATGTCACTAATGTGCATTGTATTCAAAGCTTCGAATAATGAACCGTTTCTCGGCACAACTTCACGAAAGCCTCAAATGCTTCAGAAAGCCTCGGTTTCCCACAAACACTATAGGTTCACTCCTATATTTATGAATGGGAGAAACTGCAATGCACAATATGGTGGGATAGTCCCGCCTTCTAAATGAAAGAGCCAATCGTTGATTGGGAAAGTCATTGCGTCACTGCACCAGAAGCTCCGGTTCCCATAGAAACCTGAGGCTACATCTGCCAATGCTTAGTGCAGTCATCATAACTGTGCATTGGCTGGTCTAGCCATAAACATACACTGCCCTCCAAAAGTTTGGAAACACTCCTGGCAAAGTGTGGTTTTGGACGATATCAGCATAAATCCTTATCATTTTTTGGTGCAAATAACTTGACATTATCATTGAAGACCAGCAATAATAATTTTCATTTTGATTACATAATAATGTCAATATATACATGTCAAAGTCAGACCAGCTGTGATGCCTGGTTACTGGTTTAAACTTGGTCCAGGTTTTTGTCTCAGCACACCTTAATAGCTTCAACAATTGATTGCTAATTAAGTTTAGAATACAATCAACCAATTAGAACACAATTTAGGCAGAGCTGTAATAGCTGCTAATGGTGGATATTTTGATGAATGGGTTAGTTTTTTCTATGTATAAACTGTTTATGTAATAAAATATGTTTTTGTAGTTTGTGTTGTCCGTTATCAGTGCAAAATTATCACAAATTAAAAAGGATTCATGCCAATATTGTCCAAAACCCCACTTTTCTAGAGCGTTTCCAAACTTTTGGAGGGCAGTGTATGGTTTTTATGCTATATGAGCATAAGACACAACATTCATAGGGCAGTTCATTTCAGATTTTGTTGCTGATTTGATCTTATGTAATTTAATTGTGAGTTCATAGGGCAGTTTTTGAGATTTCAGGATTCCCTCATTCATTTAGATAGGACTTGGTCTTGTTTGAGCTGCCCGGAGGCGTTGCAGATATGACCAGAGAGTGAACAGACTCTCCTTTAAAGGGACTTTGGCTTGGCTAGTTACAGTGATTCATGAAGACCCATCACTACAGACTTCTCCCAGCAGGCACCAGACGTCTATGTAACGTCAGGTTGATGTTGGACATGACGTCGTACAGACGTTGGATTTACATTGGATTTTGGTCACCCGACGTCGCAACCAAAATTTAACCAAATACCAACGTCTTATGACGTGTGGCTGTTTTGTGCCTGCTGGGCTGCTTCAACCTGGATCAAACTCCCCGGCCGGTCACTTTAGTAATCCTGGGGCCTGTTTCATAAACCTAGTTTACCAAATAAGACTTATTGTCAGTTGAGTTGGCTCAAAATAAGTCAGGTTCATGGAGCTCTCAACAAACCATGCTGTCAATACATTTAAGCAGGAGAGCTTCACATTATACAGGTCTTTGCAGCAACTTTTGGTAAACATTACAGCATATTATGCATTGATTATTACGTCGATGACATTTACAGTATCATTTAATTCTGGAGAGTGATGCGAGGCAACATTAATATGTATTTCTTCTATTTAACCCTCAGAAATTCCTTACTTATAATGTGATCGTACACCTATTTTCAGTTAAATAAATGCTCTATATTTTAGTTCAATAATACTTAAAATATAACTTTTCTAATATTTCTTTTACTTATATTACAATTAGTGTAGTATTTAAGGTTCAAATAAAGAAAAGGGTTTTAAATTCCAATGCAAAGAAGCAAATTAGAGTCATTTTGTGGACGGACAAAATCATTTTCATTTGTAATGCCGTGGTTTACCCACTAGTTACCTGTATGGCTCTTTAATAAATATACATGTATCTACTAAAAGAGTATTGCAGGTCATACCCGCTAGCTTATTTTTAAAGTTTTGCATTTGAATAAATATTTAGACATGATTAAACACTAGTTTTTTTTAAATGTGAAGTTTAAGTACACACAAGTGAATATTAATGAATGCAAGCGAATACTGAATTTAACCCAAGAAAAATTAAAAAGGCATTCGACTGCATTCATCAAAAGATTTGTATCCCCTTATATGTACAGTAGGCTATATGCAGATTAAATGAGATTGAAACCCCATCAAAAAAAAAAAAAAGTAATTAATAATAATAAAAATAAAACATAAATAACTAAAAAAAATCTTTAAAACAAAAAGAGAGGTCACTTACAAAATAAAATTGGACAAACATTAAAAAAATCGGACTAAAATTTTACTGTTCAAGTGCTTTGCCAAAACTAATGATTATAGTACGGAGCCCCTAAAGGGACATTGGCAAAAAATGAAGTGCTCGCAAGAAGCTATCGCGTGCGCGCGCGCGAGAAACTTTTCATCTGTAAAATAACACATTCATAATTCTTTCTATTTTCTCTATATTTTCTCTAGAAACTATCGCGTGCTCGCGAGAAACTATCGCGTGCGCGCGAGAAACTATCGCGTGCGCGCGAGAAACTATCGCGCGCGAGAAACTATCGCGTGCGCGCGAGAAACTATCGCGTGCGCGCGAGAAACTATCGCGTGATCGCGAGAAACTATCGCGTGCGCGCGAGAAACTATCGCGTGATCGCGAGAAACTATCGCGTGCGCGCGAGAAACTATCGCGTGCGCGCGAGAAACTATCGCGTGATCGCGAGAAACTATCGCGTGCGCGCGAGAAACTATCGCGTGCGCGCGAGAAACTATCGCGTGATCGCGAGAAGCTATCGCGTGCGCGCGAGAAACTATCGCGTGATCGCGAGAAGCTATCGCGTGCGCGCGAGAAACTATCGCGTGCGCGAGAAACTATCGCGTGCGCACGAGAAACTTTTCATCTGTAAAATAGCACATTCATAATTCTTTCTATTTTCTCTCTATTTTGTACATAACCTCCTAAAACATTTGCACATTCATAATGCTGTTTTATCTATATTTTTATTCAACAACGTCGTTTGCACCGCGCTCCTCTGTTATAGATCTTTTTATTTTGGTGCGTCAATCTATTAGGTTACTTTGTATAAGAAATTATGATCCGCGCTCACGAGAACAGTCTACAATAGAAGCCCAATAGAAACCATCACAGAAATTACAATGGTTTCCATTAAAATACCATTATGAACCATTAGCTTTTTCCAGTAAAACCATTATAAAATTCCTTTTTGTAGTGTGTTTTGGGCATTTTTCCAATAGGATTTAACATCCCACCAATAGAAACATCACATACCAGTAGACACCATTATAGCTTCCAGTAAAACCAATACAATAACCATTAAATCCATTAGATTTTCTATTGTGTTTTGGGCAGGGCTCTATTGTTTTTTTCAGCAGGGTTCTTTTTCCGTTTTATTAAATATTAATATGCAAACGACGTTGTTGAATAAAAATATAGATAAAATAGAATTATGAATGTGCAAATGTTTTAGGAGGTTATGTACAAAATATAGAGAAAATAGAAAGAATTATGAATGTGATATTTCACAGATTAAAAGTTTTGAGAAGTTATGTACAGTCCTGAGATGTTATGTATTGTTCAGGTGGAATATAGCCTGAGGGAAAAAGCTGTTCAGTGATAATAAGTTTATAATTTCCCAATTGCGCGGGAAACCCGCAGACTTGGCAACACCGCTCGCGCTCCCCGCCCCTGAAGCCCAGCCCCTGATCGGCTGCGTCAGAAACCCCGTCGCGGCAGAGCCAGTTGATAGAGAGCACCGCGCGTGAGCAGCGCCGCCCGCCATTTTATATTATCGGGAATCAAGCGGAGCTCCGCCGGGGAGTCATTTACCGCCCCCAGAACACATATTCACACCGACAGACCCGAACAGACCCGCGGAACAGCGCCAGGTAAGCGTGCCGCCGCTCCGGACCGGATTCCGTGGCGTTTCGTGCCGCGGAGGCCTTTATTTTACCGGTGTTTGGAAACAATGTGCGGATCCCGCGGGGGGGAGGGGGTTACCGGACACGCTAGCTATACGAGAGCAGGCCTTCAGAACCGTTTAAACGCATAAAACACGTACATTTTTGTGTTTTGTTAGTAATTACAGCGTGTGGCTGCACACTAAATGAACTGATGTGAGTGCGTGAGTCACGCTGCTGAGTTAGCAGGCTAATGCTAATGAAGAGACACGCGCCCGAATCCCATTTAACACGCTAAACTGTTTTTATCGCTGATTTTCTTTCGCTGTGTTGGTGGATAACGCGTTTATAGCACGTTTTGCGCAATGCGTTGTCGTCTCGTAGCTTTTAAAAGAGTAAATCGCTCGGTGTGTGGCTGTGGAGGGCCTGAGATGCACGCGCGTCAATACAGTCTTAACGTGTGTGTGTGTGTGTGTGTGCACGGATTACACACACATAGACTGTGTAGATGCTGTTTAACATCAGTCTGCAATCTGGGATTGATTTACACGAGCATCGTTCTGCAGCTCTCTCGTATTCTGTTGTATTATAATGAAGGGAGCGAGGAGCTGAAGCAGCACACACGGCCTTGTGTTGAGCACATGGACTGCACTTGTTTACTGTGTTTGCACACGTTGTGGATGCAGTAAACATGCTGGCTGGTTGTGAGTGTTTGCTAGGATGTTTTATGCATGTATGCTTGTGATGGGAAAGGGCACATTTGTATCATTGCATGCAGGTGAAAAAGACTGGATTATTATTAGATTGCAATATGGAGGAACCCTATACATAAAATTGAATACCCACTTAATTTGTGTAACTGTCTACCAAAACCTGCAATAATTTGGCTCATTGCATTTGAACAGATTTCTGGAGACATGGCCACAGAACATATTAATGGGAATGGTACAGAAGAACCAATGGACACGTCTGCTGCAGTTACCCATTCTGACCACTTCAACACTTTATTAGAAGCTGGTTTACCACAAAAAGTTGCTGAAAAGCTAGATGAAATTTACCTAGCAGGTAAGCCAAAACTTGAACCCTCCAAATTGACATTCATCATATTCAATGCATGTTGAACTGTACGTGTGGTATGTTTTCTTGCATAGGGAATTGGCAGGTAATTAGCAACTTTGTGTGGTTTCACTGCAAAATGGGTACTGCAGCGTTAAATGATGCTGAGTTGGGCTGCAGAAATAAAGGCTGAATTGAGCGTGTCTGGTCCGATCCTGAGAGCAGCCTTTCTGGGGATTAGCTCTCCGCTGTTAAAGGGGGGTGGGCTGTCCCGGGGGACACGGGCCAGCTGGGTATAAGCCAGGACAATAGAGGCAGCTGTCTAGAGCCGAGACAGGTGATGTCCCCTATGGCTTATCACTAACAGATGCTAATTATGAAGGGGCGAGAGGGGCCGGGTGCTCCAGGGATAATCATTATTACTGTATGTGATGCCTATTCGGGTGATTTTTGTGGGGTTTACATAGCTGTGGGAAACCTGGACATATTTGGATTATCAGACAGCAAAATGCTGTTATCCCGTAATCACAAGCAACTGGTGAAGTCAACGATGCCCTGTCCAAATGATGACAACATGAACTCTCTCTCTGAGTGACGCTGATGTACAATCCACAAGCCTGATTGGACGGGGGGTAAAAGCATCCTGCAGATCGTCACATCTCTCGGCTACGCTGAGGTTTCCCTGGTTTTCTCCCTGCAGGCCTTGTGGCGCACAGTGACCTGGATGAGAGGGCCATTGAAGCGCTGAAAGAGTTCAATGAGGAAGGTGCACTGCAAGTCCTTGTCCAGTTCAAAGAGAGCGACCTATCCCATGTGCAAGTAAGTGCTCTCGCTCTGCTGTTTGAGTCGGTGTAGTGAAACGTGGGGAGGATTTACTAACTCGCCTCGCTTGCTTTCACCCAGAACAAAAGTGCCTTTCTCTGTGGAGTGATGAAGACCTACAGGCAGAGAGAGAAACAGGGGACCAAAGTTGTAGATGCCACGAAAGGACCAGATGAAGCAAAGATCAAGGTGCGTTTGGGCTTTTTATTTAATATAAAGAGCCCTGCGATTTCCGCAATGCGGAAAACGGTTATAAAAACGGATTTACAGTTTAAAGTGCTCCTATTATGCCATTTCTTAAGGTTGCTAATATTGTTTTATGAGTGTCCTAAAACAGGTTTACATGCATCCAAGGTCAAATTACACTTTAGTTTTCTCAAAAAATAGCTTTAATTTTACCTCACTTCTGAATTATTCCTAAACGACTCGTGCGAAGCAGTTCGAAGAATCAGTCTCTCTAAGCCCCTCCTCTCCGTGAGCCCTCGCTGCTGTGATCGGTCAGTCTCTAAGCCCCTCCTCTCCGTGAGCCCTCGCTGCTGTGATCGGTCAGTCTCTAAACCCCTCCTCTCCGTGAGCCCTCGCTGCTGTGATTGGTCAGTCTCTAAACCCCTCCTCTCCGTGAGCCCTCGCTGCTGTGATTGGTCAGTCTCTAAACCCCTCCTCTCCGTGAGCCCTCGCTGCTGTGATTGGTCAGTCTCTAAGCCCCTCCTCTCCGTGAGCCCTCGCTGCTGTGATTGGTCAGTCTCTCTAAACCCCTCCTCTCCGTGAGCCCTCGCTGCTGTGATTAGTCAGTCTCTAAACCCCTCCTCTCTGTGAGCCCTCGCTGCTGTGATTAGTCAGTCTCTAAACCCCTCCTCTCTGTGAGCCCTCGCTGCTGTGATTGGTCAGATGGCGCAGTCCTTTGTTATTGGTCTACAGTGCGAATGACAGCCCATGGGCGGACATTGTGCAAATGTGTTACTTGGTGACATACAGCCGTAACAGAATAAGATTGGAATTCCTGACTCATTTAGGTGATTGCGACCCGACTTATTATTATTTTTTTTTAATAGACAATAACTTTATTTATCGTGCACTGTGGGCTTCACAACTTTGCAGAAAGTTTGTTCACATACTGCTACATTAAACACTGCATAAAAGGTAATATTTGAAAAGGCATAATAGAGGCACTTTAAAGCAGAATGTTATGGAATTTGTCAGTTTGGATTAATTAATCAGAAATTTTAATTTAATTTAACTTGAAGACACTGTGGCAGAAATACATTAGTAGTAGTAGTATGTACATTCTACTGAACAAAAGTAAAATTATTATAACTTTATTTAAGGAATAATCATACAATGTTTCTTCCGTGTTTAATTTTAATAGTAAATCCCCTTCATTTAACAAAAAGAAAATTTAATTTCCGTTAATTAAAAGATAAATTACTGTTTTATGCCTTCATTTGATAACCAGAGAAATGTAAATACACAGTTTCTGAGAAAAAAACCTCAAGACATTTCATAAGGCTATTGTTTTTTTTTACATGTTTATTCAATATTAATAATAAAAGTACAATGTGCTTTCCAAAAATGCAATTAGTTAACAGCATGTCTTTAAGATATTGACATGAATTTGACTTCAAATAGACTATACAAGCAACTCATAAGCAATAATGAATAAACAAATCCAAAATAAATAGAGGAAAAGAGTAATTAAAAATATAATAAAAAATGAATCATAAGGCTATTGTAAGAATAAATGAAACTTGTTTTTATGCATTCAAATAATTAGATGTGCTAAAACACAGAATTTGGTAACCATAAAACATAAAAACAGCATTTCATAGGGCCCTAAACATGTAATTTTTGTTAAACTTTTAATAAGTTGATTATGAAAATGTATAAGTTTAATGATTTTAATTAGACATGCTTTTTAAATATTGTAATTTAACCTAAAAAAGTCCATAAAAATGTAAATTTGGTAAAAAAAAACTGAATTTGAGAAAAAAATCAAACTGTTTTCATAGATCCCAGTGAAACGAGCACCTGTTGATTGATTGGTTCGGCCATGTTTTTCAGACTTTGCTGGAGAGAACAGGCTACACCCTTGATGTCACTACAGGTCAGCGCAAGTACGGCGGTCCTCCGCCAGAGTCCGTCTACACTGGTGCTCAGCCCACGGTCGGGACAGAGGTAATAATTCACATCACTCTACATCAGCTGTCTTTAAAGGCTGTCTGAATGATGAGTTATGTACACTGATCTGGAGTAACTTTGTTACGCTGACAGTTTACCGCTAAGATCTGACTCTACAGCCTCCATTTAAGAGCATCTGGCTGCTGTAAAACCCAGCAGATGCTGCTCGGATGTTCGCAGGTACACCGAAATCTGTGGAGTTCAAACATAGCATGTTAATGTACAGTTAGTGGATGAGCAGGACCCAGACATGAAGCTAATGTTTTGGATCTGTTTTTAGTTGTTTTAATACTACAATTGATTGCTTCTGTTGTCCTCATTTGTAAGTCGTTTGGATAAAAGCCTGCTAAATGACTAAATAATGCCTTTTCATCATCCCACTTAATCCATTCTTGGTTGCTTAATAAATACAATTAATGAACATACTGATTTGAGTTGGTTTTATGTGAGAAGATAAATATTTGAGGAAGACGCCACTTAAATTATGCAACTATAGTTTTGTTTTTCAAATGAAAATGAGAAATATTGCTTTGGCAAATAGCAGAATTTTGTCAGTTAATGTTTTTCAAATTTTTATTTTTTGTTAATAACCCTGATCATAATCAGGCATTATAGAGTGATTAATGAAAGAGCTGAATCACCTTCCTGTTTTCAAATCCTCAGTGGTTCTGCTTATACTTCAAATAAATTATTAAATTCATATCGTAGCCTCTGGGGTGTTTTAGTATGGCTGTAAGCTTTGGCTCTAACCTGTCAGACTGGCTCATTGACTTCTCCGTTCTCTCCATACTGCAGATCTTTGTGGGGAAGATCCCGAGGGACTTGTTTGAAGATGAGCTCGTGCCTCTGTTTGAGAAGGCAGGGCCGGTCTGGGACCTGCGTCTGATGATGGATCCTCTGAGCGGCCTGAATAGGGGCTACGCCTTCCTCACGTTCTGCACTAAAGAGGCTGCACAGGAGGCCGTCAAGCTAGTAAGACACCATCATCATACAGGTCCATTCATGAGTGTGTACCTGCTGCCTCTGTCTTCAAGTATCAAACTATATTCACAATCATATCTCAGAATCGCGCCAGAAAACCTTATTGGGGTGTTTGTGGGAAAAATGTGGTTGGGTGGTGATAGACATGAGTGCAAGTGAGGCTTTACCAAATCAAGTTGTTCAACTCTTCAATCCCTGTTTTCTCCTCTCAGTGTAACAATCATGAAATTCGCCCGGGCAAACATATTGGCGTGTGTATATCAGTGGCAAACAACAGACTCTTTGTGGGCTCCATTCCCAAGAGCAAGACAAAAGAACAGATTGTTGAAGAGTTTTCCAAAGTCACAGGTGAGCATTGCTTTGAAATGAGGATGCATTCCTCTGTGTCCTCCCAATGTGCTTTGTTCTTTAGGGTTCTTTGAAGATTTTAAGATCTACATTTAACGTTCTCTTTCTCTCAGAGGGTCTTACTGACGTCATCCTTTACCATCAGCCGGATGATAAGAAAAAGAACAGGGGCTTCTGTTTTCTGGAGTACGAGGACCACAAAGCAGCGGCACAGGCTCGACGGAGGCTCATGAGCGGGAAGGTGAAGGTCTGGGGCAATGTGGTCACCGTCGAGTGGGCCGACCCTATTGAGGATCCTGACCCGGAGGTCATGGCAAAGGTCAGAACATGATCCATTGCTAAATCACTAGGTGTTCTCACCTTCTCAGTTCTCTTTCCATGTTCTCTTCAGATAACACTGTTCTGAAGCAGTAGGCTTTATGCTGGGAGTTTACTGTCGACTGGACGTTGTTAGAGTCTTCCTTCTGCTATGGGTGCACTGTTGATCAAAGTCTTGGGGTTTTCAACTGACCTAAATGCCAGACTGATATAACGGCGCTTATATTTAGGCCCCAGCTTCTCTTACAACTAGGGAGCTCATGTTATCATCTCATCTGCTCTTAGGTGAAAGTGTTGTTTGTCAGGAACCTGGCAAACAGCGTCACAGAGGAAATACTTGAAAAAGCATTCGGCCAGTTTGGCAAACTGGAGCGAGTGAAGAAACTGAAAGACTACGCCTTCATTCATTTCGACGAGAGAGATGGAGCGGTCAAGGTAAGACGCTTTGGTGTCCAGGTGCACGTTTCTGGTTTTGTTGAGCAGTGGTGTGACGGTATGGATGTTTGCAGGCGCTGGCAGAAATGAACGGTAAAGATTTAGAGGGGGAGCACATTGAGATTGTGTTCGCCAAGCCACCCGACCAGAAGCGGAAAGAGAGGAAGGCGCAGCGTCAAGCAGCGAAGACGCAAATGTGAGTTTACAGCAGAGGTGTCTAGTCCTGCTCATGAAGGGCGGCTATCTTCAAGATGTCCGCTCTAACTCTGATGCAACACACTTATGCCTTGTCCAAATACCCACACTTGTGTTCTTGGCCACTTGAGAGCACTTGCATGTGACCGGAAGGCTGTCCCAAGTCTTAAATACGCCAAAGCGTTGTGCCCTTAACCAAACATTTTTACAACACTGCAAGCGTGTCCCATCAGGTAATGAAAAGATCGACACACTTGTGGTCTTCATCCTTACTTTGGACACTTGGGCCAAATACAGGAAATACGTCATATAAGTAGTTAAGTGCAAAGACTGCAAGTGTGGGTGTTTGGACAAGGCATCAGTGTTTTGAGTCCTCCTGAACACCCTGATTAGCTCAGGCAGGTGTGTTTGGTTAGGGTTGGAGCTGGACTCTGCAGACCTCCAGGAGCAGACGCTTTACAACTGTGTCTCCGAGCGATCTCAGAGCGGCTTGTTCCTTGTAAACATCCCTGTGCTCTTCTCTCCCAGGTATGATGATTACTACTACTATGGGCCTCCTCAAATGCCGCCTCCTGCCAGGGGCCGGGGCAGGGGTGCCAGTCGGGGCGGTTACTCCTACCCGCCAGACTATTACGGCTATGAAGATTACTACGATTATTATGGTTACGATTACCATAACTACAGGGGTGGCTACGACGACCCGTACTACGGCTACGATGACTACCAGGCGCCCGCTCGAGGCAGAGGGGGACGCGGCGGGGCTCGAGGAGGGACGTCTCCCGCGCGCGGCAGAGGGTCCAGCGCTCCACGGGGCCGGGTGAGCTTCCCACAGCGCGGCGGAGGGCCAGGGGCCAGCAGGGGCCCACGCGGAGGAGCCAGAGGCGGGGTTCTGCCGAGAGGGCGCGGGGTACGTGGTGTTCGGGGTGGACGCGGTGGAAATGTAGGAGGCAAGCGCAAAGCCGATGGCTACAACCAGCCAGATTCCAAACGGCGCCAGACCATTAATCAGAACTGGGGCTCGCAACCCATTGCACAGCAACCCTTGCAAGGTGGCGATCATTCTGGTAACTATGGTTACAAATCTGACAACCAGGAGTTTTATCAGGATTCTTTTGGGCAACAGTGGAAGTAGAGAATGTAGGGCTCTTTTGTTTTCAATAAAACCAACACAAAAAAACCCCAAACAAACCTTTTTATAGAGACTTGATTGGCCCTCGAATCCATTAAAGGTTGCCTCTCTCCTCTTCCCGGCGGGTTTTCTTGTACATATTTTAAGAATCCGCTTGGACTCGATCAGTAGTCACTCCCACCTGCTTCTGCCGAACTGTTTTTGTTTTGTTTGGAAGTCGTTTCCTACTTTTAAAAATCGGGATTGAAATTTTTAAATTTGCATTTTTGTGCTCAACCTGTCTATTTGGCTATATAGTACCATGTATGTTCATAGGAAGTTTGCTCTTCATGTCTTAAGTAGGTAACAGCAACAAAAAAAAAAAAAGACAAAAAAAAAAGTGTCTCCTAAACTTGTATTCAACGAAGAAAAAAGAAAAAAAATTGATATTTGTATGTTACAAAAGATAATGCTAGTCAAATAGCTTGTCTTGTTTTTTGGGGAAAACGTTTAAAAAAAAGAAAAAAGGACTTTGATCCTAATTTTTGGCTTTACATTTTGGCTTGTATTCTTTGCTGTTTGTCTGCTTGAATAAACATACACGCACCAGTGTACAAAAACTCAAATTGTGTTTCAAATTCATGTTTCGGCAAATTCTCTCTTCAAATTGCCTACAAATTTATGGCTCCTTGTGGAAGAAAAAGGACTAAAGGTTTGCCTGTAGACGTGCTGCTACCTCACTCTGCATGCCTTCAAATTGATATCACCAAGTTGAAGTCCGCATCCTCTCTCCACTCAAGCTTTGTGTAAATACATACCCCATTTCACACAATCTCCTCCAACTGAGAGGCTTTTCTTTACTCCGATTCACTGCCATTGCAATTTTTTGGGAACCTTCTCTCCTGAGGTCCCCGTCAATGGGGTTTTGTTAGAGAAACTCCACGAGGACCGAGGCTAAATAGCCACAGAAAGCACAATTTGACGCAAAGCGGCGTGTCCAGACGAGGCGTCTTTGCTTACACTCTTTGCACGTTTGTCCCAAATTTGAGCCACTGTTGGAAGCTACCATGCATGAGTCTTTTGCTTTCCTTCTTTCGTACCTCTGTAACTTTCCCACCCCTTTCAGATCACCTAATTCCTGTCGCTTAGATCCGAGCTACTGTTGTGCTCCTTACACGTGTGCATGCCAAAACGTAGGGTCTCTAGTGAATGCATTTGTCTCTCTTTTCTTTGACATCTTCGCGGTCGTTTATGTCCTTGTGTGATTTCTTTTTCCTTTTGTGTTGTATTCATTGTTAACGCTCCTCTAATTTGTGTTCCTTTTGTTACCTGGCTAGCAGGGAAAAGGGGTCGAGGCTGGTCCTGACATGTCCCAGTGAAGACTGACTAGCTCAGTGGGGTCACGCCAGGTGCTGCCAGCGGATGTGACGGTAAGGTCCAGCTCGGGTCCTGCCTTACGGAAGCATATCTTCTCCCCGTCTGCCTCCAAGATTGCCATCAACGCAAAGTCACGATTAGACGTGTGTGGACTCTTCTTTGTGTATTGTTTTTGTATTTAATTTTTAAAGTTTATATAATGTCCCAGAACCCTTGTGTCATGAGAAAATGCCATTTACCGTTACTTCTGGAGGTCGAAGTAGCCCAAAGGAGTTTTATCCTTAACGTTACATGTATTTTGCACTTTGTAGATGTTTGAAGTGGTTTGGAGGAGCTTGATGCTGTTGTATATTTTTGTGCATTTTTAACTGCAGCTTATCATGAGGACGAACATGTTAAGCTTGTTTTTGAGTCTTGCCTTTTTTTTTCTTCCGTTATAACCTGGCGTGACTGACCAGGCATTCCAGGTAAAATGGTTCTTTTCTGAACCTTTTTGTTTTTTAGGTTTTTTTAATTTTTTTGGAAAGGGTTGGTTAACTACCTCATCCTGGAGGCTGAAACTGCCCTATCTGTACTGTACATACGGAGACTTAATGCAAGCAGGGCTTTTTATATTCAACTTATGCACAAGGGCAACATCAGAGCCAATGTACCTAGTGTATTATAGTCCTTTTGTAATAATGCTGAACAGTCAGACTGGGCATGTGTGACACTCATGTGATGAGTCTAAAGACGCCTTGCCTTCGTCAGTCTGAGCTGAGCGAGACGCCTGCCTCGGAGGATGTAGATACAGGAGATAAGGATGTTACTTGTTTGTAAAAGCTTGAACTTGAGGAAGAAGCTACTTTTTAGCTAGCTATAATTCCCAAATGAATTGTTTTTAAAGCTGTTTTTGGTTTAAGAACATGCGGTCCACATTGATGGCTGCTTGATCAATTTTGAAACCAACACCATCCCTTTTGTGAACTACGTGCCGCCTAGGCAAGCACAGTTCACCGTCGTTTTTAAAGGTAAGTCCAGAGCCGCTGCTTCCTCGTGATCTCGACGGAGGCTGTTCTGGCTGACATGAGATCAGCTGGGATCGATCTCTGTACTTAAGCTTTGCTCCATCTCCATCCCTGGTGCTGATTGTGAATCAGACTGGACTGGTGAGAGCGGTACCCATTCGGTCTGTAATAAGAGCTGTGCTCAGGGCGGGCAGGACGTATGATGTCATTGAACTGGGCACACCGTAGCTGCCTTTTCATCACATTTGATGTGATGGATTATTAAGATATGCATCGTTTTGGGCATGTTATCGGTAACTTTAATTCTCTTATGCGCTCGAACAGGGTTTATACATTTTTAAAGGGATTCTGTTGATGTTTCGGTTTCTTTTTTTGCCTCTTTGAAAGTATTGACTGGATTTTGAATATGACTGACTCCACAATTATTTCTGTATCACCATCAGACCATTTTTTATAAAAAATGGCATTTTAAAGTACTGCTGCATAACAAGTGTTTTTGCATTCCTGCAAATAAATTTTGTAAAATGAAAAAGTGTGGCCTTTGCTTGATGCTGTTCTGTCTCCAGAGTGCTGTTCTCTGTCTAAACCTCACCTTGTGAACATCTAGAGTTTGATCCGTGGCGTTAGGTAACATTTAAATATACATGACTATAATGTTTAAATTTAAATGCATTTAAAAAGCTGCTAGTTTTGATAAATTTATCACTTCGTGACCACATTTTACTTTTGCGTCTGGTTTTGTATGCTTTTATTTTTACCACCGTTGCATTGTTTTTGACCGCTATTTGTCAAGGTCTGTCTTAAGAGCTGTGCTTATTCAGTGGTTAATATTCACTAAAATATTATACAAACTGTGTAGAGGACACAGGCCCCAACATCACGGTTATTGTCAAATGAATATACCATTTCACAGTATCTAATTATTCATATACACTGTTAATTTAGCAGAAGCATTTACATTTATGCATTTAGCAGACGCTTTTATCCAAAGCGACTTACATTGCATTCAAGTTACAGTTTTACATTTTATCAGCTCTTGCTTTCCCTGGGAATCGAACCCATGATCTTGGCGTTGCTAGCGCCATGCTCTACCATTTGAGCTACAGGAAAGCATTTTCCAAATGTGCATCACACCGGATCTGTCATGAAAGCAATAATGCATGACCAGGCTGTTGTGTGAATGGAGAACAGAAAAGGAGTCAACACAGAACCTTGAGGAACGCCAGTGATTAGCTGATGTGGCTCAGACAGCCCTCCACTCCACGAGACCTGTGAAGATCTACTGTACCTTTGATGCTTAAGTCAGAGGGTAGACAGGAGGATCTGCTGGTTTACAGTGTGAAAGGCTATAGACGGGTCATGTAGAATGAGGACATGATTTAGTGTTTGCTCTCGCCAGTTGAAAAGGTTCGACTATAGACAGCAGTGTTGAACTTGCTTTATATAGTCATGCTCATTGGTTCATCCACATGAATGAAGTTGCACAAACATGATTTGTTAGTATAACTTAATTGGAATATATATATATATCTTTTTTTTTAAAGTGACCCAGTTATTTAAGGTTGAGTTTCTAAAATGATGCCTTAATTTTTTGCTTTTTGTAAACTGTTTTCAGAACTAAATGTTGTCTGTTACACACACACACACACACATAGAGCTCTCTTTGTGTTATGGCGACATCATGTGGTCAACATGTGAATGTGACAAGTGTTTGGAAATCATTAAGTTGGAGGTGGGACGTTTTAACCTGTAAAACCATGTAGTAGAGTCCCAGGGAATGCATGAACAGGGTTGGGAAGGTTATTTCACATTACAAAATACATGCTTTAAAAAGCAATTTGTAACATATTTTGCAAGATTACTTAAGTTTAGTAACTTAATCTAAATACTTCGAAGTTAATATGTTCCTCAAGTATTTCAATGTTAACCATCTCTAAATAAAAATGATATCCACCAAACAGGACTTGGTTTGTCTGTATCTTTAGAAAACAATGCTTTCTTATTTATTTGCTAAATTCAGTAGGCTGCTTATTAATTACAGACGCATAAAAAAGGACGAAGTCCATGCATTTTTGGTTAAGTTGGTTTTCTAATGTTCTTGAGCATCGGTCCAAACTCCATAATGCCAAATGAATAATTAAAGAAAATAAAAACGGGTGGGGACGAAGTTAATGCACAGGCTTGGTCCTGCACACGGCCTTTTTATAGAAATAAAATCAATTTAGTTCAGCTGGACATGGGACGAGAGCGATGCGATAAAAGCCCAGGAGAACTTTTGTTAATAAACATTTCATTTCTTTGTGTAACGGGGAGATGTATGAGTTCGGGACTACACTTCCCATAAGTCCGTGGGGTAGCGTAAGGTTTACCTGTACGTGCTATAAATAGACGCACAGTAGCATAGGGTGTTCTCATCTCATTCATTCATTGATGCTACAAATAAGCGTGCGCTAATGTACGGGGTAATTTGTGCTCAACTGTGTTTTAATAGTGACTATTTTTATGAATTTATTTCAATCACGAGAGCTGTTTCTGTCTAAGCAAAGACATTGATGTCAAGTGTTTTATGATGCGCATGTTTAGAGTAAGTTGTGTGTTGTTAGGTCATCTTCATTTAATTAAATGTGGGCGTGAAGCATCTTTATGTATGGATTTTTATTATGACGAAATGTGACCCTGGAGCACAAAACCAGTCATAAGGGTCAATTTTTGAAAATTTAGATTTATGCATCATCTGAAAGCTGAATAAATAGCTTTCCATTGATGTATGGTTTGTTATGATAGGACAATATTTGTAAATCTGGAATCTGAGGGTGTGAAAAAATCTAAATATTGAGAAAATCACCTTTAAAGTTGTTCAAATGAAGTTCTTAGCAATGCATATTACTAATCAAAAATTAAGTTTTGATATATTTACGGTAGGAAATTTACTAAATATCTTCATGGAACATGATCTTAATATCCTAATGATTTTTGGCATAAAAGAAAAATGTATAATTTTGACTCATACAATGTATTGTTGGCTATTGCTACAAATATACCTCTGTTACTTATGACTGCTTTTGTGCTGCAGGGACACATATAATGTGTCTAAGGGACTTTATATAGAATGAGAATATATAAAGAAGGTAGTAGACTACATGGGGTGGGAAAAGTGGTTTTATTTAGTTGTTGTGTTTCAGAACCCTGCTTGTATTGCTGGTGATTGGCCTGGCGACACAGTCCACAGAATTGATGAATGATGTGTGAATGAATTATGTTCAGAGGTAATAAGAATTATCAAGTGTTTTCTCATGAACATTTGTGAAGATGGTTGTTTTCATAAAAGTTTGTTTTATAGGTCTCTTAAAGGAGAGCCACCCGGTTGGTTTTTAATTCCCAGATCTAGTTATTTAATTAGATCCAGTTATTTTAAAGGTATTTGTGTGGATTAAAGAATTTATTAATGAAAATGCTTAATTCAAGTTGTTTACAATAAGTTTTTGTGTTGCAGGACTAGCACGACTATTGTTACTATATATACATATACAGTATATATATATATACAGTATCTCACAGAAGTGAGTACACCCCTCACATTTTTGTAAATATTTTATTATATCTTTTCATGTGACAACACTGCAGAAATGACACTTTGCTACAATGTAAAGTAGTGAGTGTACAGCTTGTATAACAGTGTACATTTGCTGTCCCCTTAAAATAACTCAACACACAGCCATTAATGTCTAAACCGCTGGCCACAAAAGTGAGTACACCCCTAAGTGAAAATGTCCAAATTGGGCCCAATTAGCCATTTTCTGTCCCCGGTGTCATGTGACTCGTTAGTGTTACAAGGTCTCAGGTGTGAATGGGGAGCAGGTGTGTTAAATCTGGTGTTATCGCTCTCACTCTCTCATACTGGTCACTGGAAGTTCAACATGGCACCTCATGGCAAAGAACTCTCTGAGGATCTGAAAAAAATAATTGTTGCTCTACATAAAGATGGCGTAGGCTATAAGAAGATTGCCAAGACCCTGAAACTGAGCTGCAGCACAGTGACCATACAGCGGTTTAACAGGACAGGTTCCACTCAGAACAGGCCTCACCATGGTCGACCAAAGAAGTTGAGTGCACGTGCTCAGCGTCATATCCAGAGGTTGTGTTTGGGAAATAGACGTATGAGTGCTGCCAGCATTGCTGCAGAGGTTGAAGGGGTGGGGGGGGTCAGCCTGTCAGTGCTCAGACCATACGCCGCACACTGCATCAAATTGGTCTGCATGGCTGTCATCCCAGAAGGAAGCCTCTTCTAAAGATGACGCACAAGAAAGCCCGCGAACAGTTTTCTGAAGACAAGCAGACTTAGGACATGGATTACTGGAACCATGTCCTGTGGTCTGATGAGACCAAGATAAACTTATTTGGTTCAGATGGTGTCAAGCGTGTGTGGCGGCAACCAGGTGAGGAGTACAAAGACAAGTGTGTCTTGCCTACAGTCAAGCATGGTGGTGGGAGTGTCATGGTCTGGGGCTGCATGAGTGTGCTGCTGGTACTGGGGAGCTACAGTTCATTGAGGGAACCATGAATGCCAACATGAATCAGAATGAGAATCAGAATCAGAATGAGCTTTATTGGCCAGGTATGTTTACACATACGAGGAATTTGTTATACACAGATAATAAAAGAATAAATAATAAAATAATAATATACAAATAGGCAATGTACAAAATAGCAAAAACACAATATATAATATAGACAATTATGTGTGTACAGGTCTGATATGTGCAAATTTGAAATGAAAAAATAAGTATGTGTGGTGAATAAATAATGTATAATAGAGTTGTGTGTTCCACGTTTAGTGTCAAGTGTTCATGAGATGAACATGTACTGTGACATACTGAAGCAGAGAATGATCCCCTCCCTTCGGAGACTGGGCCGCAGGGCAGTATTCCAACATGATAACGACCCCAAACACACCTCCGAGACGACCACTGCCTTGCTAAAGAAGCTGAGGGTAAAGGTGATGGACTGGCCAAGCATGTCTCCAGACCTAAACCCTATTGAGCATCTGTGGGGCATCCTCAAACGGAAGGTGGAGGAGTGCAAGGTCTCTAACATCCACCAGCTCCGTGATGTCGTCATGGAGGAGTGGAAGAGGACTCCAGTGGCAACCTGTGAAGCTCTGGTGAACTCCATGCCCAAGAGGGTTAAGGCAGTGCTGGAAAATAATGGAGGCCACACAAAATATTGACACTTTGGGCCCAATTTGGACATTTTCACTTAGGGGTGTACTCACTTTTGTGGCCAGCGGTTTAGACATTAATGGCTGTGTGTTGAGTTATTTTGAGAGGACAGCAAATTTACACTGTTATACAAGCTGTACACTCACTACTTTACATTGTACTTTACATTGTAGCAAAGTGTCATTTCTTCAGTGTTCGCTGGATGCCAACTTCGCTCCGGTGTTTGTGATCCTCCTTGTGACTGCTCGGGTCGTTATCACATACTCTAAATATGAACTAAAACCTCTGGTAGGTGGTGGCAAGCCACTGTCTTAAGTGAATCATTCAGGTATTAATTCAAACGATTGCGGATTCATTCAGAAATAATGCGACTGTCTTTGGGTCACTTTTTAGGTTACACCACTGCTTTGTAATTGATCCTCACTTCTACACTCCTTCTTTTGACCAAACTTCATATAGCTTTTACAAATGCCATTATAGTCTAAGTATACAATAAGTTTAAATATAGTGTTCTTTCAGAAAGTACACTGGTTAGGTGCTTGCTTCATTCTACAACTTGTTTAACTTTTTTGAAACTTGTCTTTTATATATAATTTTATATTATTTTTTTGTTAATAGCATTTTTGTTTCCCACAAACAATAGCCAAAAATTAACTGCAACACAAAAAGAAAAAGAAAAATCACATTATTATACAATACATACTGTATATAGGAAGATTGTAAAGCGCTTTGGGTGTACAGCAATACACAGTAAAGCGCTATATAAATGCATCATTCATTCATTCATATAAAATGTGATGGAAGAAGATGCACATGCCTTTGGCAGATGCTTTTAACCAAAGCAACTTATAAAAGAGGAAGAAAAGCAGTTACTAACTGTAACATCTGTCTCTTGAACTGCTGCTTCCATCTCCAACCAAGTTCTGGCTCTTACCTTGGATGGACCCTGGATCACACAGCCTCACTGCAGAGTAGTTTGCGTTTATAGCTCTACAATATAATTCCTTATTGTTTAAATGGCTATATATGATAGATAGATAGATAGATACAGTGCCCTCCACTAATATTGGCACCCTTGATAAATATGAGCAAAGGCGGCTGTGAAAATAAATCTGCATTGTTTATCCTTTTAATCTTTCACTCAAAAAAATCACAAAATTGTAACCTATCATTGAAGTAAAACAATTGAGAGTGGGGAGAAAATCTCATGATGAACTAAATGTTTTTCTCCAATGAATGTTGGCCACAATTATTGGCACCCCTAGAAATTCTTACAAGTAAAATATCTCTGAAGTATATTCCCATTCATATTTACATTTTTTAGCACACCAGGGTGACTAGGAGCATGAAATTGTCCAGCCATGACTTTCTGTTCCACAGGATTATAAATATGAGGAACACAAAGCCAAATTCCCTTAATCATCCATCACAAGGAGTAAAACCAAAGAATATATTTCTGATGTGCAGAACAAGATTGTTGAGCTTCACAAATTAGTGAAGTGGCTGTAAGAAAAGAGTTAAAGCATTGAAAATCCCCATTTCCACCATCGGTAATAATTAAGAGGTTCCAATCAACTAAAGATGTTATGAATCTGTCTGGAAGAGGACATGTCTATATTGTCCTAATGCACGGTGAGGAGGAGAGTTTGAGTGGACAAAGACTCTCCAAGGATCACAGCTGGAGAATTGTAGAGATTAGTTGAGTCTTGGGGTCAGAAACCTAATATATATATATATATATATATATATATATATATATCAAACATCCCCTACATCAGCACATGTTGTTCGGGAGGGCTTCAAGAAGAATTCTCCTCGCTCATCCAAAAACAATCTCCAGCAAATTCAGTATCAGACACGACTGGAACTAAAAATGGCACTGGCTTCTATGGTCAGATGAAACTGAAAAAGAGCTTTTTGGCAGCAAACACTCAAGATGGGTTTAGTACATACAGGGATAAAAAAGTACCCCATGTCCACGGTTAAATATACTGCTGGATCTTTAATGTTGTGGCCTGTTTTTCTGCCAGAGGTCTTGAACATCTTGTTCAGATGCATGGCATCATGGATTCTATCAAATACCAACAGATAAAAAAATCAAAACCTGACTGCCTCTGTTAGAAATCTTATAATGGGCCGTGTTTGGATCTTCCACCAAGACAACAATCCAAAACAAACATCAAAATAAACACAAAAATGGTTTATCAGGTGTTCTCCAAACTCTTCAGGCATTATAGGAGAAAACTCAGAGCTGTTATCTCTGGGAAAAAGACGTTGCAATAACTGGGTACCAATAATTGTGGCCAACATATCAACTATGAACTATAATTTTCACAGCCACCTTTGCTCATATTTACCAAGGGTGCCAATATTAGTGGAGGGCACTGTATTTGTAATTCGTTTAAACAATCCAACAGAGGTCCTAAGAATTCTTACTTTTATGCTGCAAGGGAAAATAAAGCTGAGTATCATCCACGTAGAGATGGAAGGACACTCCATATTTCTCAAAGATAGCACCCATCGGTAGCATAAATATAGAAAATTAAACTGGGACAAGAATTGAGCCCTGTGGCACCCCACAAGCAAGTGGGCATGAGGACGAACTTTGGCCAACAGAAACACTAAAACTTCTGTTTGTTATAAAAGATTGAAACCATTTCAACACCTTACCCTGTAACCCAACACAGCTCTCCAACCTGGAAATCAAGATATTGTGGTCAACCATATCAAATGCAGAGCTTAAGTCTAAAAGCACCAAAGCCACAGCATTCCCTTTATATGTTTCTAATAAAATATCATTTACGACTTTTACTATCTAAGCTGGACACTTGCTCAACCTCATTGTTGCGTATCGATTGTATGAATAGCCATCCTAGTTTTCTAGTTTTTGCCCTGTCTGTGTTTTTTGACCCTGGACTGTTTCCTTTTTTCAAGATTGTTTACTGCCTGCCTTGACCACTGCCTGTTTGTGGATTACTCTTTTGCCTCTGCCTGGGATTATATTGTTTACTGCCTGCCCTGACCACTGCCTGTTTGTGGATTACTCTTTTGCCTCTGCCTGGGATTATATTGTTTACTGCCTGCCTTGACCACTGCCTGTTTGTGGATTACTCTTTTGCCTCTGCCTGGGATTATATTGTTTACTGCCTGCCTTGACCACTGCCTGTTTGTGGATTACTCTTTTGCCTCTGCCTGGGATTATATTGTTTACTGCCTGCCTTGACCACTGCCTGTTTGTGGATTACTCTTTTGCCTCTGCCTGGGATTATATTGTTTACTGCCTGCCCTGACCACTGCCTGTTTGTGGATTACTCTTTTGCCTCTGCATTGGATTATATTGTTTACTGCCTGCCCTGACCACTGCCTGTTTGTGGATTACTCTTTTGCCTCTGCATTGGATTATATTGTTTATTGCCTGCCCTGACCACTGCCTGTTTGTGGATTACTCTTTTGCCTCTGCCTGGGATTATATTGTTTACTGCCTGCCCTGACCACTGCCTGTTTGTGGATTACTCTTTTGCCTCTGCCTGGGATTATATTGTTTACTGCCTGCCCTGACCACTGCCTGTTTGTGGATTACTCTTTTGCCTCTGCATTGGATTATATTGTTTGCTGACAGCCCTCACCTTTGCCTGTTATTGGATTATTCTTTTGTTGTTGCCTTGAATGTTATTGTTTGCTGGTGTCGACCCTGCCTGTCTGACTTCGTTTTTTAAAATAAAGCCTGCATTTGGATCCTGTCACGCCTTCAACTTACACAGATGTACCTCAAGGGGTTGAGCGTCTGTCCATATAAACGTCCCTCATCTACTTCACCAGAAACCAGCGACTTTCTTGCTGTGAGAGAAGAGTGCTACACACTGAGCCACAGTGCCAACCAGAATTTGATTATTTTTAATCTTGATTATTTATAATAATTGTATTCAGTTATTTAAATATAAAGCGCCACTCCCGGTTTGTGTGAATAAACAAGGTTGGAAATTAGCAGCTTTCTGTTTCTCTTCACAGCAGAAGTCCCAAACATGTCTTGGGGGTCTTAAAAAGTTAAAGACTCAATCATGAGTGTAACTACCCCACTTGCACCGCTGGTAGTTAGACTACCGCTAACAATAAAGAATCAAGCAGACCACTGGTTTACTTAATGTATATATATTTATTTTTAATTAATTAAATTATATTTCTTACATTAATGTCACTAATAAAGCACCAATTTGTGACTACATTTACTTTCTGAAATTTTATACAAAAATAGCATTTACTTTAAATATTGTTTTTACATTAATTGGTGCTTTATTAGCGACTAATAGTGACTACATTTCATTTCTGAAATATTATAAAAATAGCTTTTACTTTCTGAAATGTTATACAAAAATATAATTTTTATTTCTTATATTAATGTCACTAAAAATAAACCACCAAATACTGACTACATTTACTTTTTTTTTTTTTTTGTTATACATTAAAAATGTTTTTTTTACATTATTGGTCACTAATAAAGCAACAATTAGTGACTACATTTACTTTCTTAAATATTATACAAACATAGCATTTACTTTCTGAAATATATATATATATATATATATAATAGCTTTTTTTACATTAATGTTACTATTAAAGCACTAATTAGTGACTGACTACATTTACATTCTGAAATATTATTTAAAAAAACTTTTTTCACATTTCTTACATTAATGTCACTAATAAGCAATTAGTGTCTACATTTACTTTCTTGAATATTATAAAAATAGCATTTACTTTCTGAAATATAGAAAAATATTTTTTTTACATTCCTTATGTAAATAATTTGTGAAGCACTAATTATGTGACTATGTTTACATGCACTTCTGAATTTTAATATATATTTAAAAAACAGCTTTTTTTTTTACATTTCTTACATTAATGTCACTAATAAGCCAACAATTAGTGACTACATGTACTTTCTGAAATATTATAAAAAAGTACTTTTTTTTAAATTTCTTAAATTAATAATTTGTGAAGCACTAATTATGTGACTTTGTTCACATGCACTTCTGAATGTCTAATTTTAGAATTTCTTATGATCTTTCTAATTTCTCCAGACAGCAGCGTTGTGAAGTATTGAGCAGCGTTTTCTTGTGGTTCTTTGTGTTTTGAGCGATCGATCACTGACGGAGCTGCAGGTGTTCGTGGGTTAAGAGCATGTGAACACAAACACTGCTCTGATGTGCATCTGAACACAGTCTTCACTTTACCTGCAGCTCCTGAGTCTCCTCGAGACGCCGCTGCTCACTCATTAAACTCCTCAGCTCTGCTCGGTTTGATGCACATCGGGATCCCTGCCTCCTTCCAGTCTAGGCTTTCATCCAGCGGTGCTCTTCCAGCTGCTGGAGCGTCAGCCGGTGAGCTGGATTACGGCTCAAGCAGTGGAAAATCAGGTCGTGGCACGCTGGGAAGAGTTCAGAGAGAGCGGTTAGTCTCCACACATCAAACATGAACAGTAAACATCATCAGAAGAGCATAACGTGGAGCTGTTTGTGTGTTCACCTGTGGATAAGGTGGGATGCATCCTGAGGTAGCCGTGCTGAATGGCATCAAAGCTTTCGAAGGGCAGATATCTGTGAATGATCTCAAAGAGCAGAACAGCCAGCGCCCAGACGTCTGCTGCTGCGGCGTGGAATACGGACCGGCCG
Source organism: Schizothorax lantsangensis (assembly GCA_027422415.1). NCBI lineage: Eukaryota > Metazoa > Chordata > Actinopteri > Cypriniformes > Cyprinidae > Schizothorax > Schizothorax lantsangensis. Next base: position 32,527,026 of record CM049855.1, read on the forward strand.
AGGACCTCAGGCGGGGTGTATGCGTCTGATCCTGTGAGACACACACAGCTTCAGTGCTTCTGTACGCTTCACCATCAACATCACGTGATCATCAGCCAGACTCACCTTGGTATTGGCTGCTGTTAAAGCCCTCGCTGCTGATCAGACGAGCGCAGCGGAAGTGGATGAGCTTGAGCTCCAGACTGTGGAGAGTCACCAGGATGTTCCTCGAGCGGATATCACCATGATAAACTCCACGCTCGTGGCAGTGTTTGACCGCTCGAAGCACCTGAAGCATGAACAAGCGTGCTTGTGCTTCACTGACGGGGCCGGAGAACAAGATGTAATCCTCCAAGGTCCTGCAGGGTTCAAGGTACTCCATAATGAGAGTGAAGCTGCTCTCGTCCTCCAGCCACTGGTGTAGCTCCATGATGTTGGGGCACGAGGGAGCTTCTCCCAGCCGGAGCATCAGAGCCACTTCAGCAAGCACAGGTTTGGAGTGACCAGGCTGAGAAGAGACAAACACAACAACCGTTAGCTTGCTGTCTTCTGCTCCAGCATCAGGTCACAAAACACCATATTCTTCAGGTTTAGCCAACTTACAATATCAAGATAGCGGTCCGCTCTGCGCTTGGGGATACACTTCAGAGCAACCTTCACTGTGTCGCTGAATATATGTGTTCCCTCATAGACCTTGCTGAAGCTCCCTGATGCGATCAAATGTCCCACTTCAAACAAAGACACGACGGATCCTGAAAAACACACAGAAACAGAAGATGGACACGTTTGAGACAGAGCTGAAGAAGCATCAAATCAAGAGTCTTGAAGACTTTCTTTAGTCTCGGATGCACTGCAGATCAAGCGTCGATGAAGAGAAAATAACAGAAGAAATAACATGATGCAAAGCTACATGACTCACCTTGAAGCAGCTGGACTTCTGGATCAGGCAGCACTGTGTCCGGTGCTGTTTCTGACACGATCGACACTGGACCGGACTCTGAGCCAGGAACTGGACCGGACTCTGAACCAGGAACTGGACCAGACTCTGAACCAGGACCGGACTCTGGACCGGACTCTGAACCAGGAACTGGACCGGACACTGAACCGGACACCGGCCCAGACAGAACTGCATAGTGGGCCTGGATCTCAGAGGGACCTTCTTCTTCAGGAGACGACTGGAGGTCAGCAGAGACCTGGTCCTGCTCCGGCAGAGCGAGCTGGGATGGGTCCGGATCCGGCTCTGCTTTCGGAGGCTGGACTCTGTCCGGGTCGCAGCAGGAGAAGAGCTGCTTCACAGCATCACATGCTCTCCGGAAGAAGACACGCACCGCTCTCCTCTTCATTCCTTTCTGAGCTTCTTCTAAAACCAGTGAAGAGCAAACCATTAGAAACACCTCTGACCACAGATTACATGTGAACCAGCAATTAAACATGGAAGCAGCACAACAGATGTGATTATCAAGTTATTATTACTAGAGACGCATGAGATAAAGTACTAATGACTCACCGTGACAGAGATTGAGAGCGGATGAATCTGGAAGAAGCGTCGGCTCTCTGATCCCGGAGGAACGTGGCTCCGGATCTTCACACACCTGACCCGGCAGACACAGCAGCTCAGGAACGGCCGTCGGACCCGGGACAGCCGTCACCTCGGGATCGTCCAGACGAGCGTCCGTCTGTGCTGTGAGACGCACCACTCGGTCCGGCCGCTTCACAGCCTCGCACAGCTTCCGGAAGAAGACACGCACCGCTTTCCCCTGCTTCCCTTCGGAAGAAAGAAGAGAAACTATTAGAAACAAACACCTCTGACTCCAGATCAACAAACTCCCGACAGTTCAATAGATCTGAGGAACTGACTCAAGAAGAAAGTATTAGGCCCCGATCACACCGAACGTGTTTTTAGGTCTGAAAACGCGAGGCGCTGTGTTTTTTATGTTGCTAGGCAACGACCAAATCAGCTGTCCTGTCTAATCAAAGGATTATAGTGCGAGCGCTCTAAAATCTTTGGTTTTTGCTGTTATGTAAACTGACATGTTAACAAAAAAATACAGCTCTGGGTAACCCGCGACATACACCACAAGTTTCTCCTCCATTATTGCAGTCTCTGGACTTTCTAATCAACGGTAAACTTTCGTCACCAGAACGGAAGGCCCGCCTCTCCATTCATTCGATTGGACGATGGAAAAAACGCGAATGACGTCGGCGCTTTTCCGCTCAGAGTTGCTTTATTTCAACTTCAGGCGCTCAGAGCCAGTGTTGCCAAGTCTGCGGTTTTCCCGTTCGGAATTGGGCTACTTTAACACTCTTTCCGCGGGATGTTTTTCATGTCCGCGGGTTGAGGCGACCCCAATAATGTGATATTTAGCCCCTGGAATGTGACTTTTACCAGGGGAACTCCACCAAATAATGTTTATTTTACCCCCCGGAATACGATTTTTACCAGGGGATCCCCCTTAAAAGCAACTGGGCTACTTTTGGGCTAGTTTTGAGCAGCAATTGGTCAGGTTTTGCTGAGAAAACCTGCTCAGAGCGCTCCTGCAAATACGCGCGGCGCCCGTGGAGCATAAACAGCATAGAAAACAATTCAAAAAGGCGCCTCTCACTACAAAAAACACCTTCTGTCTGATCAGGGCCTTACTGTATTAATTACTGTAAGTATTACTGTATCTAAATGAATATTGCTGGAAAGCTCGATGTTCTTGTCAGAGGTCAAACACTGAGGTCAGACCGAGCGAAGCTAAATAACTCTACAGAGAGGTCTTCTGTTGATTTCATGTCACCTGCTGGGCTGTTGTTCTTCATGTCATCGCTCAGATCGATTCTTTCGACGCTCGATGCTTTCGAAGCCCAGGCGGCTCGAGCGACATGCTCAGCTGTTGTAGACATGTCTGATTATGACAAAATCTGATTATACTGATAATTATGTGTGAATAGTCTGGAAAGACTGTCTGTAAACCGTGAATCTAAAGAGTTTAAGTCAGTGGAATCAGTCGCTAAACCAGATCCGCGTCTGCCGTTAGAATCTCGAGCAGGGCTTTATATAGCCGCCGCGCTGTGACGTCACACTCGCGCTCGCGCTTTTTTTTTTTATTATTCTTTTTTTTTTTTTAGAACAGCGCGCGTTTAATTCCCGTTGTTTTGTTTTAAAATTAATACTAATATCATTCAAAAACAAGAGCGTCAGGAGTTTGTTAGTGTCAGGTGTTAATATTTGAAATACGTGGTTCACGCAGCATGTACGTCCTGACGTAAACACTAAAAGGCGCGAGATTTATTTCCTCAGAGAGCACACAGGAACATGACGATTGTTTATTGAAGGAAATGTACCGTTATGATGCGAATTAACGGTGATTTTTGGTGAAAATATGCGATTTTACCGAAGCTGTGCCTGACACACGGGTGAGTACTTCTGTATTATATGAGCAGATGAACGTAAATAAGTTAATTAATATGTAAAATCACAGAGTACACAGATTTTACGTTTCTTCAGCACCGAATAACAACGACTTCGACATAATTAATGTTTTTAAAATATATAATTTACAGATATTAAAGAATAATCATTAGCCTAGTACATTTATTGATCTGTAACGTTATTCAAAAACGTCTTGATTAACAATTTTCTCGTTAATTAGGCGTATCGTGTCTCTCAAAAATCAAAAATATGTATTTACACTAATATCTATATTAATTTTATAAGCAATTGTTTAATAGAATAGATCCATAATCCATCTCTGACTTGTGATGTGGAGCATGAGGACCAAAAACAGTGAAATTAAGTCATTTACAACATGTATTTTATAGCATCATATCACTGTATAATGATATTAGTGCTTTTCTCAGACAATATTTTCACAAATTTGAGTCATAAATGGTTTTAACACTATTTTTATTATTAAAATGTTTTGTGTTCAGCAAAAGTGAGTCGTATAGACATTTCTGAGTGAGCTATTCTACAATATTGATGTTGTTACAGATGATTTATGCTGATTTAACAGAGAAATCAAATGTGTTTGAGGAGAATACAGCCAATAATACATTGTAAACTGTGATTATTAGCATTGTT
>CM049855.1:32536070-32541070 GCA_027422415.1 Schizothorax lantsangensis
GCTTTACAGTATTAAACATGAAAAACGGTGTCAAATAGGATCTCTGCTTCAGACACTGGTCTGCAGTGAACTCTCCACCAGAGCTCAACACGACGCTGCTCATGCCGCTCATGGTTACCGGAAGCGTTCGGAGGCTAGCGAGACGATCCGCCCGTCAGGAAGAGTGTAGTGCACCTCTTCAGCGCTCTTCAGCTCGGTGTCGTAATCCAGCGCCACACAGCAGCACCTCTCCTTCATCTCACGCACGATCTCCAGCTCGGCAGACGTCTGCATACACACGCCCTGCTCCAGCAGCAGCTGTGGCACACACACACACACACCATCAACACAGCTGCAGGACAAACAAGGCAGTTCTCATCAACCTCTTAATATGTTCCTACAATTAACCTATCGGTAAGCCCCGCCCCCTCAGTTACTGTTGCTCCCTCGGACAAACAAACAGAGTTGCTCACTGTCTCAATGACAGCTGCAGTGAAAACCTTGTCCCACCATGTTTTTGCACAATTTTGGACACAGAAGGCCACCAAATGGGAATTAAATATTCCATGGAGGGATTTATAATATATTTAAAAATAAATACGGCGGGTAACTCGAAGCGAGGGTTTACAGATCACAATGCAAGCGGGAGAAGTCTCATATTACGATCACGGATGATAACATGTTCATGTATCGCAGGGTACGATTACATTAATGTACATTTAACCAGTTTAATATGAAGAGACGGTGAAATGTAGACCTTCGTTTATGTGAAGAATGAAGCGAGAACAGTCCTCTATTTAGGTTTGAACGTTAGCATGGACTCTAACTTTAACGTTAGCTAGTTTTAGCCAGAGATACCTCGCTGAAGCACAAGATAACATTAACGTGCTCGAGCAGATGAAGATTGTATCTTAATGAGTGTATGACGAACCAGAAAATGAATGTTTTTGTCTTCATTTGTATTGGGGTTGAATACTTATGGACATTTTGCTCTGTTTTGTTTGTATTCAGTAAATGTAATAAAGTAAATTATATCGCCCATCCTCTCAGGATACCTGGAATCAGTGTTACAAGTACCACACGCACATCGTTTTTACATTTCTGAAGCATAAACACCATAAAACCGATGCGAGCTTCGGATCTTCCAATGTTTCTCTATGGAGCTGAAACCTAAAGATGTCCGAGTTCTGCTCCCCATGCAACTGATACTCCACTGCCATTGGCTAGTCTGCGTTCAAGGGGAGGGGCTTACTGATAGCTCAATTCAGTGTTAAAAAACAAGTGGCTGATTTGTTGTGACACTTAAATAATAGCAAACAGCATAGACTAAGATCTCCGTTCATCCAAATGAAGATCAATTCAAAATGAGAAATCAATGTTAATCCAGCACTAGCGTCACACAGCTTACCCGTTATGGTTTATCCATGCTGTGCGCACAAATATAGACTCTGACTGTCAAATCTAACCAGTGTTGAGGGAAACACATTACAAGTGATGCTAGTTACACAATCGGTTACTTGTCACCAAAAATATAACTTGTTTTTTGTTATTAAACAACAAATAGCAAGCCCAGCCCATGTGACAAAGTATCGCAAAAGTAACAATGCATTACTTATGTAAAGCAAGTAACGCAATTAGTTAGTTTTTCATGGAGTAACAAGCTTGTAATGCATTACTTTTAAAAGTAACTTTCATCAACACTGAAACGAACCATTGGAGAAATGCTAATTAAGTGTCACGGTTTCTGTGATGTTGGCCCTACAGTTTGCCTAATTGAGGTGCATGAGTAATTATGGTATGGTAATGAGGTAATGGTCTTGTGCACCTTCTGGAGCTGCAGGGTGACGTGGGATCCGGCCAGATCAAAGCGCTGCACGGCGTGAGGCAGACAGTAACCCTCGAACACAGGAACACAGTGACTGACGCCGTCACCAGAGTCCAGCACCACCCCTGGACACACAGAGACACACACACACACACACACAGAGACCCAGAGACACACACACACACACACACCGACACAGACAGACAGAGACAGACAGACAGACAGACAGACACACACAGACAGACAGACACACACAGAGACAGACAGACACACAGAGACAGACAGACACAGACAGACAGACACACAGACAGACAGACACACAGACAGACAGACACACAGACAGACAGACACACAGACAGACACACAGACAGACACACAGACAGACAGACAGAGACAGACACACACAGACAGACACACAGACAGACACACACAGACAGACACACACACAGACAGACAGACACACAGACAGACACACAGACAGACAGACACACAGACAGACCAGACAGACAGAGACAGACAGACAGACAGACAGACACACACACAGCAAGGTGATGATTCATTAGGTTTCAGCAACTAAAATACTGAACATTTCTACAGTAACAGTCAGCAAACCATTTGAATGAAAATATTTATCCAAAGTATATTTATCCAGGTTCTTAATTCTCTAATAAGTTTATGGTCACATGACACACAGGTAAACAAAACATTTTCAGTAAATGTTTTTATTTTATTTTATTATATATAGGACTGCACAACTTGGCCAAAAATAACAAAATAGTGTCATATGGCAATTTTAACAGTGATGACATTTCATCTAAAATTTAAATCTCATACCGCTGCTGCTGAAACCAATACCTCTATTATTTAAACTTTTATAAAAGTCTAAATTACATACAAATACAAAATATTAGTTTTATGGTAAACAATCAGTGTATATTTTATAATTATTAAAAAATGTAAACAAAAATACTTGAACGGATACAAATATTTTTAGGTCTTAAATTCATAACTTTCACATCCTTGAGCTTCTATTTTGGGGTTATATTGCAGAATCCTGATTGAATTATGCAGAAGTGTAGAACACCGCATAATGCACATTAAACTCAGACATGGAGTGGGTGAGAATATCATTTATCAGATTAGAGGTAGACCGATTAATCGGCACCGATAGTTGATTTGCGGAACTATCGGTTATCGGCAAAAATCCATGCCGATAGTTTTCCGTGTTGCATCTGTTGCTGGAGTGGTTGAGAATGGTCTGCTGTCATTATACAGTACGAGAGCGGCCTCTAGAGGCGGAAATCACTGACAGCACGTGTTGTTTGTTTTGACACGTGACACACAGAGCGGGAAACTCCAGACTCACATTTAAATACAGCCGACAGAAAATCCTGCCACGGAACAGAGCGCTGTTCACATAGTTTTCTATTAAATTACATTATGTACATTAACAATGATTTGGGACAAATATAATGACTTCACCCTAGGTGATAAATTATGTATTGTGCATTTTTCAGCAAAACGTTTGTCTTTCTGTGACTCTAATACCGTCTGCATGCTTCATATAGAGAGCTGTAATAGATCACGCTTTCTCTTTCCGTTTGCTCTGTTTGTTTTAAACACCGAACTTCAAACTCATTTATGCCACATAGTTCATTCTTGAAGCAAACTTATGTCCGTTTGGTGATTAAATAAACTGTTTTGGACCGTTGCTTGAATTGAACGTGACGCGTCCGGTGTGTGTGTGTGTGTGTGTGTGTGTGTGTGTGTGTGTGTGTGTGTGTGTGTGTGTGTGTGTGTGTGTGTGTGTGTGTGTGTGTGTGTGTGTGTGTGTGTGTGTGTGTGATACCTGTGACTTCTCCAAGACGCAGCGCTTCGCTTTTGCACAGTGTGTCACTTGCATTTATTTTATATTTTGATTAGATAATAATGCAGTGTTCTAAAATAGCAGCAAATAAAATGTGAGAGTACACATACAATATCAATAACCTGTGCATGTAATTTTAATATGGCCTTGTGTAGGTATTTCAAGACGGCCATCTTTAAGCATGACTGTTGAAATGCAATGGTAATACTTAACAATAAGAGCATCTAACAAGATGTTCCTTGTTAGAGTGTGTTCATTTCATCTCAACATTTACTAATAGGCTTTATTTTTAAATTTTAAAGTTTCTTCTTTTAACATTAGTAAACTATGAAATAACTTTAATGATCAATATAATAATTAATATTAATACTAAATTTGTATTCATTTACAAAGTATGGTTCAGTACTGTTACTGCTTTTTTAAAAATAGCAAAGCTCTATTTTAGTTTTCGTTCAGTATCCATTTTAAAAACTATCGGTTGATTAATCGGTATCGGCCAGTGTGGTCCAACCTAGCTATCGGTATCGGTAAAATCCACTATCGGTCGACCTCTATTAAAGATTTTATTTAATTATTAGCTTTTCACCAACTCCATTTGAGAGACCTTGGTATACTATATAAGAATAACGGCTGACAGGAACTTTATCAGAGGATCCCTTGGGAAAAATGCCATCTAATCCCACCAAATAGCAGGTCCTTATAATTAGACAGGGTTCCCACTCTTTCATGAACACCAGATTCAAGGACTTTCAAGGACTTTTTTAAGCACCATTTATTTTATATCAAGCACCTATCAAATTCACACCCCGGTATATGTAGTGTCATGAAAGACCTTACAGTATTAAACATTTCACTTACACTTAACATTTACATTAATACTTTCAGAGTAATGTTTTGAATGTGTAAGTTTCATAAATTTAGACCGTTTTGAGCAGTCGTATTCAAAGGAATTGAATGAAATCCATTTAAATCAATACTTGTGTGTTCAGCAGAAGACAAACTGTTGGAATAACACACTCTTGGACGCTACAATATGCATCAAACTGGTTTTTCTTCCCCTTCAGGGTTCTCTTGTGTGTCTCATGTTTCCCCTCCTCTTGTGTCCAACTCTCTTTGGTTTGTTTCCTGTCCTCGTCAGAAGTGATTATGTGTTTATTCGTGTCAGGTGTGTTTATATGCCTGATAACATAAACTGTGTATTTAGTTCCTGTCTCCTCCCAATCGGTTTGATTTCTCTCTCTCTCTCTTCTGTTTGACCGTATCTCTCTCAGCCTTATATACATTCATCTTATATGGAGTTCAAATGTTCAACCGAGTACGAGGGCCTTC